>APFE030928586.1:58743-80051 GCA_000404065.3 Pinus taeda | reverse complement strand
TATTACAGTTTTAACCTCATCCATTCAACAATTATGACACCTATCGGTATAGGAACATAACAGTGGCTTCACTTGGGGATGACATGTTAGGCCCCTATGCTACTAGTGTAACCCCTTATTGTTATTAGTACAACCCACTTATTATATTGATGTACCCATGTAGTGCCCATATTGTTACTATTTTTCCCCATAGAAGCCCACTATTTTTATTATTGTGCCCTTACGTTATTATTGTTATGTAGGCTCTGGTTATGTTAGGACCCCTTAGACTGCTATATATAGAGAGGAGGTATTTTCATTTGAATCATCAAAGAATTATTCATTTATGTAATTTAAAGGAGGTTTCCCCCTCAAAGAGTCTGAATTATAAGGCATTGATCTATCTTTTCTATCTTTTCTTGAGTTGGTTTCATAACATTTGGTATCAGAGCTTTGGATTCTAGGGTTTCGCTGCTCCAAACAGGTCATCGTGGAATTTTCGCTATAATTTTTTCTGCGACGTTTCAGGAGTTAAAAAAAAATACCCATTTGAGAAGACATCACGGTAAATCTCAGGTCTGAATTTTAGAGCATTTCGCACTATATTTTCTGAGATATGATCTGAGGAAGTTGGTCCTTTGCAAAATCCTGAATTACATTCAAAACAGGTGACCTGGGGAAAATCATCATAACTTTCTCTCTAAGCATCAGATTGAAATTCCATAAGAAGACACAAAAAGATGACAGATTGTAGTTTCTTGTATATATTTTTCAGAGCCAAAGGTCAAAACGGGGACACGGGGCACGTCGTACAAGTTCACTCTACTGAATTAGTCTCTAATCAGGTCACTGTGGGAGATTTGGTATAACTCTTCATTGGAGAATCCAATTGGGGTCAAACTGGTGGCATTGGAAAGAGGACACATAGGACTACTACAAGTCGTAGTTTCAAAACATAAATATCTAAAAGTAGGAAGTTATGGTAATTTCAAGATCAAGATCCTAAAATCAAGAAAAAGAAAGATGAGGAAGTTTGATGGCAAGGATCCAGTAAATTGGATACGTCAGATGGAGCAATATTTTGATCTACATGGTGTACGACTGTTACAAAAGGTATGTATTGCATCTTCATATTTAGAACCGGATCAATTTTTATGGTATAAAGGGCTTTGTTCTCGTAAAAAAACTTGTTACGTGGTCAATTTTCACGGAGGAAATGATAGCACATTATGAGGATACAAAGAGCAACACCTTCTTTAGAGCAACACCACGACAATTGGAAAGAGTAAAAGGGCTTTGTGACATAATAGAAAGTAAAATTATGGCAACAATGAATTCTACCCCTCACAGCTATGAAGATGGAAGTGTTGTTTCTCCTAGCCTTCCACAACCTACAAGGGTTACAACACAAAAATTGGAAGAAAAAAGAGAAAAAGGGCTTTGTCACAATTGTGATAGAAAATGCACTAAAGGTCATAAGTGTGTTGAGAAGAAATTATTTTAAATAGAGTATGAAGAGGAGGAAGAAAAGGATCAAGAAACATCAAAAGAAGAGGATATACACCAGGATCCAACCCCAGAGATAGAAGAAATGAATCAGACCATATCTTGTAAAGCATTGGCATGAATTACCACTCCTCAAACTATCGAGATAGAAGGACATATCATGAAGAAAAATGTTCAAGAAGTGAAAGATCACATCGAGCATCAAGAAATGAATCCGACCATATCTTGTAAAGGATTGGAAGAAACTACCACTCCTCAAACTCTAGAGATAGAAGGACATATCAAGAAGAAAAAGGTTCAAGCAGTGAAAGATCACATCAAGCATCAACAACAAATTCTCCAACTTTTAAAGGATAGCGCCACTTCAGTGCAAAATCAAATGAAAGAACAAGTAGATCAACATCGTAGTGAAATTTTTTTTGATATAGGTGATTGGGTATTTTTACTGATACATCTCAAGCAAGCTATTTATGAGAAGGAAATGTTGGCAATACTACATGCACTTAAAAAATGGCGACCTTACCGAATGGGGAGACTCTTCAAGGATGAGGATGTGGAAGCATTGTTTTGTGCTATTTCTATTATCCAACTAGATTGGATAAACGAAGCAAGGGATGAATGGAAGAAGGACGAAGAAGTATGGCCACTTATTCAAAAGTTGCAAGAGATCCTAATTCAAACAATATTACCAAAAATTGAAGAGGAAGGAAAAATCATATTGGAACCTGAAGCAGTCACAAGAACAAGAACCCAACAGCTACGAAATAGATCAATTTCAAAGTATCTCATCAAGTGGAAGAACTTACCCGCTGAAGATTCCACATGGGAGGACAAAAATTTTATACAGAAGCATTAAGAACTACTCAAGTGTTGAGGACAACACTTTTTGAAGGAGAGGGGAATGTTAGGCCCCTATACTACTAGTGTAACCCCTTATTGTTATTAGTACAACCCACTTATTATATTGATGTACCCATGTAGTGCCCATATTGATATTATTGTGCCCCATAGAAGCCAACTATTGTTATTATTGTTCCCTTACATTATTATTGTTATGTTGGCTCTCATTATGTTATGACCCCTTAGACTCCTATATATAGAAAGGAGGTCTTTTCATTTGTATCATCCAAGAATTGTTCATTTGTGTAATGTAAAGGAGGTTGCCCCCTCGAAGAGCCTGAATTCTAAGTCGTTGATCTCTCTTTTTTATCTTTTTGTGAGCTGGTTTCATAACAAACATTGAAAAAGCTCACATGTTCATTGAAAGAATTCATCTCATACATCAACAAGTTCAAGAACAACTTGAAAAAAGTCAAGGCAAGTGCAAGGAGAGACATGATAAACATAGAGTTGATCATAAGTTTCAAGAAGGAGATGAGGTATGGCTGCATATTAGTAAGGAAAGAATGCAAGGAGAAGGTAAAAAGCTAAAGCCTATTCATTATGGTCCATTCAAGATCCTGAAACAAGTTGAAAATAATGCGTTTTAGTTAGATTTGCCTTCATATATGCAAATGTATTCCGGTGTGAATGTAGAAATTTATGTTTGTATGAACCTCTTTAATTGTTGATCATGAAAGTGACATTAAGCTGCCATCCATAGATGTTTTCTTGCTACAATTTTTGGACGAGCTAAAATAGGATGCTATCCTTGACAAAAGGACATGCACTTCGAGGAGGGGAAATGTTGATTATGCTTGGGTTGGTCTTAAAGGCAGTAAACCGAGTAAGGCAAAGTGGATGGAGGTGGAAAGGGTGAAGGAGATGTACCCTCACCTTCTTAACAAGTAATTGAAGGCTTTTGGGGTCCAAAAGCTTCCCATTTGGGAGGTGTGATCAGGTGCTCTTCTTCTAAGTGAAGAAAATGCTCAAAATTGGAACTATTCATAATTGGTTGAAACTAGAATGACTTGATAGATCTTGTCGTCCTAATTCAGGCATCGTGAACGGTTCGAAAAACTAACACCGTATGGAAAAGAATATTCTAAGGAATATTTTGAGGAATATTCAAAGGAATATTCCCTCAAATATTCTCTAGAATATTTGCTAGAATATTCCTCCTTCCTCCACTCACAGATCAACATTTGTCAACCCCCGATTGCACAGTGTATATACTATGGATTTCAGTGGCCAATTAATGGACACCACATGGCCTTCCTGGAGGCTGCCACGTGGCCCCAAGACTAGAGGTTTATTGTTGCAAAATTATTGTTTATTGGCAGGAATCGAGCCAAGGTCAGTTGGCCTCCAGCCCATAGGCCCGACTGGCCCACCCACACATCAGTTCTTAACATGTAACGGTCACATGTTATATTTAAGTTATAACCGTTCGTGTTTGGGGTTAGAACTGCTAGTGGTCTAAACTGCCAGTGGTCTCCGGAAGACTATTTACATGTCGTGGTCTACACTGGACGTTATGTTAACAAACCTACCAAACAAACCGTAACTGCCACCGATGATCGCGGTCACATACAGAGTCTCAGCTCGACAGTCATGGTTAGTTAACCCACCGACCGTAACTACTACCTAGAATTGCATTCACATGCACCCTCCCGACGGTTGCGGTTAGTCAGCTTGGCAGTTTCGCTTGGCGGGACTGCCAAAATTAGCGCCATATGCCAAATTTAATTCTAGTTAAGTGGAGTTTGACGGATTTGGTGAAGTTTTTTTAGGCTAGATTGGACAAAACTTCTGGGAGTCATAACTTTCACTAGGGAGAACCTTTTGGAGCGATCTTTTTTTAATTTTTGGTATTCTGAGCATTATATAGCCAATGGTATCGGTTTCAAAGCCAACAAAGCTGATCTTCAAGTAATTTTTCAGTAGAGAAGCTTGGAGAGCCATCAGGGCCTAGGGAGTGTTGGAGCTGTATTGGGCTATGGTTAACCTTCGGAGGTGAAATAAAAGCTAATATTTATTGTTTTCTGTTTTCTAAACTCATTTCCATAGCTTATTTCATAACCAATTTGAGCATCTAATAACAGTAAGGACATGCCCATTTCGGGGCCTTGGACCCGGCATATGTAGCCTAGGAGGGGTGAACTTCATCATCAGGTGTTGTGTTATATTATGTGATTTTATCTTGCTATGTTTTTCAGATTTAATATGCTAAACAGTAAAATGAGCTAATACTTCTTCACACATAAGACTCAGAAATTTACCAAAAACACTTTGTTTCAATTACAAGAGATGAGTAATAGTTTTCACATATAATTTAATGGAAATGAATCCCTTGAACAACAAATACAAGTAGTTTCATTTTTAGATCATGCAAATTTTCAGTTTCTAATCTTCTTCTTGTTGAAAAACCTAGTCAACCTAGAATTTTCTTTTTGAGTAAAGTTTCAGTTTGGGCTTTGGGTTCAAGGCTTCTTGTAGAAGTTCTTGGTTGTTCTAACTTTGTGGAACAAGAAATTGGTAGCAGTTTTGTTTATAACCCAACTTTCATATCACTTTGATTTGCTTTCCTTTTTTGGTTGACCTATTTTGTTTTTCATGGTTTTTGAGTGCCTCTTTGGCGAGCTTGAAAGCCTTTCTTAATGTTATTTTGGTTTGCTAAAGTCCTTTAATTGTTCAAATCAATCTATGCAAGTCTGCAGTCCTTTGTTGTTTCAATTTTTTTGATGTTAATGATGTGCATAACTTGTGAATTTTGGGACTCTTTATGCTTGTTTTTGGTCTTGGAATTTTAGTAGTCTTTGTGTTCTCAAAAAAGTCTTTGGGTTCTTTAAAAAAGAAAAAGACAAAAACATCGTTCTTGGTTTCTTTTTCTTTTCAGTTTCTTGTTTTTGGTTTCTTCATTATTTTTTAGCAATTGTGAACTTTTTTCGATTGGTTTTGCTTGGTTTCGAAGGAAGCTTGTCATTGAATTTGTGCCCTCCTTGTAGTCATGTTGACATATTGATCTTGTGAAGGACCACATTTTCTTATTGTATGAGCATCTATAGAATATTGTACCATCATTACAGTTTGCACTAAGTTAGTTTTCACTGCAGGCATTTTAGTCTTTTTGTTAGATTTTGAGTGTGTGGAGCGTGTTTTCTGAATTTTTTTTTTCTTTTACAAGTTTATTTGTAGAACCTTATAGAAATGTATTTTCATTGAAGAAAAATATCTACATTTACATATAGGTAAGTTTATATTGATTTATTTTTCATAAAAACACCACAAGTTGCACTCTCATTTTACTTGTGACCTAAAGAACAACCTTTTAAAATCAAGCACTTAATTAAAAAGAACTAGAATATTTTTTTATTTGTCATTAAGTACATCAATAAGTCTAACTCTTTAGGGCCTTGGAATAGGTGAGTGGAGAGTTAACTCTCCAAGGCCACTCAAATTGCTAAACATAGATGTTGAATAATGAGTGAAATCCAATGTCATTAGAAAGACCAGGAAAGCTCCTTTCTACTAGGAGTCAAGCACGAGGGAGAGTGAAGACAAGGAAAGAGAGATACCTCCCCTCCTACTTGTTGGATCCTTCCCTGATACTGTTCCACCTAGATTTTGATATGAACCGGTGTCCATAGTTTTTATTCCTAGGAACCACATAGGTCGCTGCAGAGGGGAACCCCGCGACACCTGAGGCAAACGTTGCATGACTTTCATTAGTACTTCTAGAGGGTACACTTGCAAATATTTGGTACTTGCACTGGCAAAGGCTTTTGTCTAAGGGTTAGCGTAAATGGTTTTGTCACCTTCGCTGGTAGTTTTGGGCCATCATTATCCCAAACTATATTTGGAATGTCCTTGATTTCACTTTCTTATATTTTGGTGTCCGGTCCTCATCACCCAGAACAAAAATACATTGAAGTTGTTTGATTGACTGTATCTTCTAGGGACTTTGTTAAAGAGTTCTCTTTTCTCCTAGTTGGTGATAGCTTTATAAATATTTTGAGTCTTTAATTAGTTCTATTAAGTAATTAAAATTGGTTGATTGACCAGTTCATCGGTCTAGGAGGCTTCATTGGCTTTCACCTATGAGTGCAGAGCCTTCTTCCAAAAGGTGTAGGAGCAAGTCTGCTGGTGATTTCCAATTAGTGGAAGTGGATGTAACAGAGATTGATCCTCCAATTCAAGTTATTGTTTCACAGAATAGACCTAGTGTAAGTCAATATTTGGAGAGGAAAAATATAGTCCTTTCCCAAGTCCTCTTCCAATTGTAAGATGTTATAGAGGTTGAAGAACTCCCTAAGTCTCATGTGACTCCTTCTCATCTCCCTCCCAATTATCCAAACATTCTATTATATGTTGGGACCTTGACCCATAGGCCTTCAAGCCTTGGTCTATATTGGTATTTTCCTTTGATGGCCACTATTGGGAGCATGGTTTCAACTATGAGTGCTACTAGCATACATACTCCTTTCTCAGTCCAAGGAGGAGGTATAATTTCCATACCTTCAATCACTCCTAGCACTGCAATCTTTGGCTCTACCTCCATTCCATCTTCGAGTGGGGGAACCCAAGCGTTTTCCTCTAACACGGGTTCTTTCCCCTTTGGAATGCCTTCCAACGCAATTCCTTCAGTTCCCTTAACTTTTCCATTCATTGCTTCCATGTCTATGACTTCCATGCTGAGTGGGTCAACTTATTTTCATGGTTTCCGTTTTGGGAGTGGTCATATACCACATTCTAACCCATCTCTAAGATCAATACCTTTTCCCTCCAAAGGTCAACGTTATAATCCTTTCCAAGGAGACTAATCCAGTTGTTAGCATATTGGGAGCCAAGAATCAGTTATCTCTCGACCAACAGGAGAAGATGTTGTACTCCTTCGTGAGTTAATTTCATAGGTTTTCTCTCTTTGCTAATGGATGGAACCCTTACCAAATGCTCTTTGGTCCATTCAATACCTCACTAGTGGGGGATTTGACTGGATATGGAATTTTTTTTATAGGAGTTGGACAAACTCTGAATCTTTCTATGCCATAAGGTTTTCCTTATGGTTCAAGCACTTCTATGAATCACGTCATGCAATATGATGCCTTAACAAATCTAGGATATTCCTTTTAGAACATTTGGAATTCTACCAAGAGTGGGTGGAATCCTCAAGGTCCTCCACGCTTACCTTTCCTGACAACTTTAAAATTTCTAGATCTATCTAAGTTAACTAATGATCCTATCTGATACAACCTAGTTTGGCCTCCAACTCCAACCAAGCTTCCACCAGACATACCCAAATTCGAAGGGAAGACAGGTGAAGATCCTGGTGATAATTTAACTACTTTCCATTTATGGTGTTCGTCAAACTCCCTGATTGATGATTCAATCAGGTTAAGACTATTTCAATGCACCCTAACTAGGAATGTGGCTAAATGGTATATTTAGCTTCCAGGGGCACCTTTACCTCATTTGGTGACTTGGCCACAATATTTTTAAACCATTTTCAGTTTCTCATTCGTTATGCTACTAGAATTGATCTCTTAGCTAATTTCCACCAAGACAAGGCGACCCACATTTTTGAACACATCCAGGAATGGAGGAGAAGGAAGAGGCTCATTGAAGCTAACATTCCCCAAGAATTCCTTCTTAAAAGGTTTCTCAAATCTTTGTAGCTTGAAATTTCTAAGGATGTAACGTTCTCTGGTGTATTCACTGAAGAATACGCTATTTTTAGAGCCCAACAGCTAGAACTCATATATTCTCAATCTGGGATTATTGAGAAAACATTTCCTCATGCTCCTAGATCTAAGGTTGATCTTGCCATGCCGAATCTGAGTCCCCATTCCGACGGGCTAGTCAGATCAATTGATAATACCATGGCTAACTTTCTAAACCAATTGCAACAGTTGTCTTTGCAAACTACTTCTTCTATTCAGGCATCGCCATCAGTGCCCATGCCTTCTCAACCTTTGTCTATCAATGTCTTTCAAAATTCTAACCCCAAAGGAAATCAGCAATCTGATGGGAATAAGAAAGGATGTGGTAAGAAAAAGAATCAGGATGGGAAGGGTAATGAAAATAAGCAAGACATTGATGCTGGGGAGGGTAAAAAATATTCCAAGAAAAAAGTGAAGTTTCCATGCAAATTATGCAATGGTGACCATTTGAATTATCTTTGCCCAAATATTTAGGATGCTCAGCACTTGTTGATTCAAAAAGGGTCTTCTAGCTCCCAATTTGTGTTAACGAACCCTTTGCCCCAGGGCAAAAATGGTAAACTAATGTGAATGCTAGTACTGGTACCCCCACTGAGGGAAACTAGGAAGGGGAAAATCCATCAAATGGTTATATGATGAGTTCACATGTTGACGTTTCTACACGGTCATGTGATTATGGCGAACCAGAATCATCTAAGGCCAAGATTACTCTTGATGTTTCAGAGCCACTCCATATCGAGAGGCCCATAGTTGAGCCTGTACCTCGAATGCCAAAAGGCTCTGCAAAGCATTCGACAATCAACCCCAACGCTAAGATAGTTCATAACTACTTCATTGTAGAAGATCTGGCTCAACATCCTTTTGCCATGTCAATGTTAGAGGTACTCCAGTCATGCCCTATACAAAGGAGTGTGTTTCTCACTGTGATTAGAGTGCTAGATCCAAAAAACTCTCTTATCCTTACATTCAAAATGTCGAATATCAAGAAGAGACTCCCACATCATATGGATTTTGAAATCTGGTCTACATACCAAAATACCAATATCTTTCAAACTGTAGTTGATGAGGAAGCTTCCACATGTGTAATGTCCATATCATGTCGGAAGGCTATTGGATCACCTCATGTTGTTCCATCACCTACTCTCTTAATAGCATTTGATGGTCATTCTCATAGGCCGCATGGGATTATTCCAGCCTTTCTCGTCTGTGTTGGGGGAAACTTTGTAAATATCGAAGTAGAAATAGTCAATGCAAATTTGGATTATAATCTCCTTTTGGGAAGAAATTTGGTTTACGAGATAGATGTTATTCTATCATCATTATTCCACGTCATCTGTTTTCCTCATGAAGGGAGAATTGTAATGGTTAATCAGATGGATTATTCTCTGAGTGAATCCAATGCATGATTTGAATCTACTTTTCCCTTAGTGAACAATCCTAAGCAACCTATTGAGAACCTAGAAGTTGGGATGTATTCTTCCTTAGTGGTTACCTTTGATTTTCCTGCTCCTATTGCTCGAATTAATGTTATTTCATCTTCCAAGGCACCTTCTCGAAGCGAGTTCTTTAGAACTCATTGTTTTTCAAATCCTTGGCCCTTACCCTCCTCTACCACAACATTAGATGAGGAGCAAGTGGGTGGAATGGAATTTTCAATGTCTGCAACTGACATTTCTTATCAATCTATAGTTAACATTGCAGACTCTAATCCTACTCCTCTTTCACTGAAGGATCTAGATGGGGATGTGACTCCAGCCTGGACTCTAGATTCAGCTTCTGATATGGATTACCTAGATACATTTTTTCCATCGTAAGAAGCAATGCTAGAAGCAATGACAGGCATTGAGAGGTAGTGGGATGATTTGCATCATCGGCCATATTTCCTCCCTAATTTGTGATAAGTAGAATCAAGCTTGCCTAGTCCTTCATCTACTAGTGATGTTCATGTAGTTTTAAATCCTTTGGCTCTAGTGCAAGTTTCAGCCAAACATAACATGCTTGTCATTTCAAAAACTATTCCAGTGAACATCTCTAGGAATCCCAACGTTATCGAGAAGGTATTCATTGGAGCTGATTGTTCCCCTAAATAGATTCGAATCTATACTGATCTCTTTAAAGAGTTTTGAGACGTATTTTCTTAGTCTTATGAGGAAATGCCTGGGATAGATCCATCTATAGTCCAGCATGAGATCAAGACATATGAAAATTAAAAACCTATTCGCCAAAAGTGTCGAATGTAAATCCTAAGAAAGCAGAAAGTATCAAGGCTAAGGTTGAAAAGTTGCTTAAGGCAGGTTTCATATATCCCATTCCTTTGACTGAGTGGATCTCAAATCTATTCCCAGTGGATAAGAAGCAAGGAACAATCTGTGTGTGCATTGACTTTAGGGAATTGAATAAGGTGTGTCCTAAAGATAATTACCCCACACCATTTATTGATCAGATTATCGATGAGTGTGTAGGTAATGAGATTTTCTATCTTATGGACAGATTTTTCGATTAAAATCAAATCACTATTCGTTCAGGAGATCAACTTAAGACAACTTTTATTTTCCCATGGGTTACATTTGTTTATAATAAGATGCCTTTTGGCCATAAAATGTTGGAGCTACCTTTCAGTGGGCCATGTCATATACTTTCCATGATATCAAACATATTATCGAAGCCTACTTGGATGATTTAGTTGCTTGTTATTGAAAGAGAATTGATCATCCCAAGGATCTTCGATTAATTTTTTAACAATGTTGTTTCTACAAAATGCAATTGAATTTGAATAAGTTTGTTTTTTCCATCATGTCCAATCAGTTGTTGGGATTCATCATTTCTATTGAAGGAATTTGTGTAGATTCCTTCAAGGTTGAGGTAATACTTCAGTTGCCTCCCCCACCCACTATTCGTCAACTTCAGAGTCTTCAATGAAAAGCCAATTTCTTAAAGAGATTTATCACTAATTATGTCGAGATTACTAAAGGATTTATGAGACTGCTCAAGAAAGGGGTCCCATTTCTATGGGACGATTTCATGCAACACTCATTTGATGCATTGAAAAAAGCGTTAATCTCTGCTCCTTTATTGATTCCACCTGATTATAGTAAAGACTTCCTTCTATATCTCACTGCAACAAAATCAACTATTGGTATGGTTTTGGTTCAGGAAGATGATGCCTTCACTGAGCACGTAATCTATTATTTGAGCCGAGACTTAGTGGGCCCTGAACTACAATATTCTCCCATAGAGAAATTAGCTTTGGTAGCTATCCATGATGTCCAGTGACTTAGACATTATATTCTACTTAGAAAATCTTTGGTCTTAGTAGTTGTCAATCCATTTCAATTTTTTCTTAGTAGGCGAGTGATTGGGGGAAATACAATAGATGGCTTGTCATTTTACAAGAGTTTTATCTTGAATTCATGTCAGCAAAGCCTAAGAAATTGTTAGTATTGCAAAATTGATCTCAGAGTTTCCTTGTGAGGTAGAAATAGTTTATGAGGAATATTTTCTTGATGAACATCTTTTCCTTATTTCCTCACAAGATCCTTGGTATGGATATGTCATTATATATCTCCAGACTTCGAAGTTTCCTCCCACTTTTTTGAAGGATGAACGTAGAAAGTTACGCCACTTGGCTAAAAGCTATATTATTATAGGTGACACTTTATATCATCGTGGGGTTGATTCAATCCTTAAACATTGCTCAACCTTAGAAGAAGCTCAATTTGTGCTAAATGATTGCCACAGTAGAGCTTGTGGTGGTCATCTATCTGGTCTTGCAACAACCCAAAAAAATTTGCATGCAAGGTACTTTTGGCCCTCGATCTTCAAGGATTATGTTGAAGTGGTCAAGAGATGCCACCCTTGTCAAGTTTATACTTGGAAAATGAATGCATATCTAGCTCTGCTCTTTCCTGTGATTACCGTCGATCCATTCACGAAGTGTGGTATTGATTTTCGGTAAAAGCATGTTAATGTGTCTCATTATATGGCAAAATCTATAGTGAAGCTATTTAATGGGCTTAGAAAATATAAATAATGTTATAAAAAATAAATACTAAATTTGCAAATAAGTCAACTGATAGTAAATATTGGTAAAAACTATGGTTAATCACTCACAAAATATAAATAACTTTATGTAAAGTTAAATGAAATGCTAAAACTCTTTAAAAATATATAAAAATAGAATTAGATTTATAAAAAAAATTGTATATAATAATTTCATAATAAATAAAATAGTTATATAATCATAATTAAAAAATTTATAAAAAATAAAATAATTTTAAAATTTCAAAATAATTTAAACATTATCGTTACATTATTTTCAAATGTCTATTAAAAAAATTGATTCCTATAAACGTGAAAGGGTAGTAATTTGGGTGACGGGTTTTATAATAATGAAAAGATGAGCATTTTTACTAGTTTTTAATAAATAAGTAAAAAATATGCTTACTTTTGTTTTAAATTTTTTAGCATCTTTAGAAGGTTTACACACACTCTTAAGAATTGGAATTAAAAAAACATAAATAAAAAGAAAATGGGGGCGGCAGTTTTGTCCCTTAAAAAATTATTAAAATATAATGATAGTCTTTTAAAGAAAATGAATAAATTAGATAAAAAATATATATTAAATTTTAGAAAAAATATGACATGAAATTGAATTTAAATTGACTTGTTTTGTCTTCTTTTACCACCACCTATTTTTTTATGATTTTGTAAATTTAAGAGTAAACATTCCAACTCCATTTATTTTTATAAAACTTCTTTGCCACAAAAAGGGAAAAAGTGATACACATTAACATGCTTTTACCCTTTTACTACTTGAAATCCACCTTTGGCAAGAAATCATACATATATCATTGTAGCTGTTGACTACTTTACTAAGTGGGTCGAGGCTATGCCCACTTTCAAGAATGATAGTGAAACAAATACCTTGTTTCTCTTCAACCAATTCATTTCCCAGTTTGGTATTCCCAAAGAGATTATCACTGACCATGGAAGTCATTCCCAAAACTAGATGATGTTTGAATTGGCTCTTAAGTTGGGTTTCCGGTAGGAACATTCATCTCCTTATCATCCTCAGGCCAATGGGTAGTTGAAGATATGAATAAATACCTAAAACTCATCCTGAAAAGGACGATTAACAAAGCTCAATCTAATTGGAACATTACGTTATATCTAGCACTTTGGGCATACTGAATGTCAGTCAAGGTTGCTACAGGTTTTACTCCTTTTCAACGAGTTTATGTGTTGGAATCAATTTTTCCTATGGAATGTGAAATTTCTTCCCTTAAATTAGTTGTTGAACTTCTTCCAGATACTTCTAGTGTTGAAGAACTCCTCGTTCATTTGGAACATCTCAATGAGCAACGCTGAGATGTGGCCATAATCAACGAAGCTCATAAAAAGAGAGTAAAAGCTCAATATGATAAGGTTGTTTTTCCTAGGATTTTATCTGAAGGTGACCTTGTCTTGGTTTATGACCAATTCAAAGACGCCTTGGGGGAATACAAGTTCAAATCCATGTGGTATGGTCCCTTCATTGATAAAAATGTCTTGAAAAAGGGAGCTTATGAGTTGATTGATTTTGAGGGAAACGAATTGGAAGAGCCTAGAAATGGGCTCTATTTTAAAAATTATTTTTCTTAGTCTTCAGCCTAGCATTTGCTTGGTTGTAAATATTGTATATTTGTGCATATCTATATACCAATTTTGTAGTGATGTTGATATTTTTTATCTGCTTTAGTAGGTATTGATGGACAATTTGATATATCTAGGGTTCGTCGATGGTGCTAGTAGACACACATGGAACCTTGCTTCCATAGCTTGGGTGATTTATTATCCATCCGGCTAGTTGTTGATTTCAAGAGGCTGGTCTTGCCTCAAACAATGTTACCAACTATACTATTGTCATTAATTTACTATCTAAGGAAATATATCTTGGTATTGATTCATTTGTAGTATAATTGGATTCACAACTAGTGGTATCTCAATTAAAAACATATATCATGTGAGATATCCTTATTTATATCGCCAATTTCTGAGAGTGTTTATTACAAAGATCATGTATTTATATCACATTTATTCATATTCCACAATCAGAAAATTCATTTGCAAATTCTATCGCTAATCAAGCATTATATTGGCACATAAATCATTCATCACATCAAAAATAAAAAATAATTGAAGAGTCGTGTGTATATATATGATCATCACAGTGAAACTATCAGTAAATAGATAGAAGTTTTATGTTCAAAATAATATACAAAATTGGGACAAAATCATCCTACAAAATTATCACTTATGCCCATAATCATGTCTAATCAAAAGATCTTATCATCCATAAGTTTATATCTATGGGTCCTCCTTAAGGTCAGCATCACAAAAGAATACGATGGCATTTTACACCCTTCGGAACAGTCGCACCCAATCACGTGGCACTCCTACCATGTGCCTCTACATATCTTCTGGAAGGTCTTCTATGGCTTGCATAGGTACCTAGTGAGTCAGTCTCACCAAGTTTTTCTTTATAGCAAGAAGGATCCTTTCGATCTCCGCTATAGCCCCCTCTGCATCTCTTCCACGGCATTTGTGCCTAGGTAGACTCGCAGGTTTTACTGGTCCAATATCTATGTCATGATCAAAATAATTTTGTAAGTATTTGTCTCATAAAGAGTATTTTCAGTTTATTTATACTTAAAATCTATTTTTTTTTTTTTAATTTCAAAAAATAAAAACATTTTTACCTATGGCTCCCCGCGCTGCATCCAATGGGAACACAAGATCTGGGTCTCCTCTGAAATCCCACTAGGAGAAGAACTTGTCATCGAAAGTGTTTTTAGGGACCTTACTGCCCCCTAATCTTGTCATCAGATCAACCCATCTGCCCATTAGAGGATCCCTCGAGCTGCTAATGGTGGAAAATACCTTGACTCGAAGCCCTGGTACTCTCTCGAAGAAAAAGAAGCACAAAATGGTTCCATATCTGAAGCTTTTTGTTTGATATTTTATGATAGAAGTAAGTTTCTTTTTCATGTTATTCAAGAGGAGTGTAAACCAATAAAAAATTATTGTAAGACACTCTACTGCTAGACTCATCAAAACTCAAGAAGCCTGGTGTAGAGAGGCTGACCCATTCACTCTAGAAATCATAAATAGAATGATTCTCAAGGCTAAGCTCTCTACATGTTTAATTGGAATTTTAGTTTCAATCTTGTATGTGTTCTCTGGGTAGTAGATACGTACATAGTCCTCTACACTAAGGTTCTCTCTAGTTCTTCCCATTGAATTGACCTTATATCCTCTTTGGGAAAAACTAGTGATAAAATAGACATCCTCTATTTCTATTCTTAGAGGCATTTGGTCAATGATGAAGGCCTCTTCTTCTGGATCCCAATAATGGATCAACATCTCTAGTAATCCGGTGTTTGCCTTCATGTTTGGCATCTTGAAATTTTTTAATAAACCACATCCTTTCAAGGTATCTAACATCATTTGATCATCCATCACTTCATTGTCAATTGCACTATATTCCCTTTCTCTCCATGTGATAGACATCCTGCAAAACAAATGTTTTTCGATCATTAGAAACTGTGCTTTAAATTTTCAAACTATGCACATGTGGGTTCACTATATACACAGTTGTGTATAGGATCATTTTATACGTGAGTCTGCTATATCCAACCCGCTTACGCATAGGGAACAAATTTTTAAACTATTTTTCTACAGTGAAATTTTCGAAAAATATATTTGAAAGCAATAAAATTTATCTAAGAATCATTTAGGAGATTACCTAGATAGTTGAAGGTTAAACTAATGGATGAATCATATGGATTTAGGTTGCTTGAGTTTTTGCTCTAGAGCTCCATCACTCACTTGTTCACAATACAAATGAAAAATTGTAAGTCAAAAGGTATTTATATAGGTTGACATGTAATAATCAATTTTTTCAAAAGTTTATATTTTCTTTGCAAAACTTTATGAGTTTTGTGACCTTTTTGGCTTGGAGTGTTGGGATGGGTCAATTTTTCAAGACACTTTGGAGATTTTGAGACACCTCTTCAATTCCATGACCACAGACTTGTCATGGAAGATATCATTTTTCACTAGCATATAGGTTAGGGGATATCATTTTCCATTGCATTTTGCATGCTAGCCTGCATACTGTGATATCTTGGCCATAGGGTCAACCCCATCATGTCTTTGTTCTTAAACAATTTTCACTCACTGAGTTATAAAGTCATGACATGATGGTAGAGCCAACCTTTACATGGGCATCTTAGTTATATTCTTGCTAGCATATGTTTCCCATGTTGCTATACTCCATATGCTCAGGTGTCCTCTTTAGTCCCACCATGACTTGTGCGTTGAAGCTTCAATCTCTTACTTCTTCACTATTTTTCTAGCTTTATGCCCTAGAGGCTCTTTTGTGTTGAGTTGTACCACTGCATTACATTTTGACTATTTGTCTATTTTTGGCCTCAAGCCGACTTCATTTGGACTCGTGTTTAAGCCTCTCTTTTGGCCAGACCATTTTGTGAAATCAACCCTATAATAATTTAGTCTCTCTAACTTGAAACCCACTTATATGTGGAAAGAACGTTCCTTTGAGTGTCAATTTTGTCACATTGCATTGAGCATAGGCATGTTCCATTCCCAGGAACTAGAACATATGTACTTCGACACTCATTCTTTCCACTGTATTATAGTCATTCTTTTATTCTTTTTTTTCAGGATTTCTAAATATGAAAAATACAAAAAGTTAAATATTCCAAAATGAGTGGGAATGAGACATTACTTCCATGATTGATGGAAGCTAGAGTCAATTGTGTCGCCCTTGAACAAAGCACTCAAAATTAAGTCTTTCCTCCATTGGGATGGGATTTAGTTTGACTTAGGAGAGCCTTAATCTTGTTATTGAGTCAATATTCCTCTGGTTGGTCATATTTTCCAATTATATGGAGATTTTTTTTGTGCCTCTTGCATGAAAATTTAATACAAATTTATCATATGCTACTATATTATCACATTTGAGTCGTCCATTTGTTCAAGGGAAGTAAACCTGAGTCAACCTTTTTGCGGTGTCCCTTGACTTATTTTTAGTTGGCCATCCATGGATGTCAGAGTCATGTTCACTATCACATTAGCTATTTGGTCCTTTGCTCATGCTAGTTTGAGAAGGTCTCCATTGACTTCTTGTTGGCAGGTCTTACTCTTATCGACTACGACAAATTGCTCTAAGAGTAGACCTAGAGCTGCACCCTTGCCCTATTTCCATCATTGATAGGTGACCTTGTGCATGACATCGATCATTATCATGGGTCTTTGACTGAGTGGTTACCCTTGTGTTCAATGTTAGTTTTCATTATCACACATTGGGATTCATGCAGTACCTTGATTTGGTAGGTTGAAATCTGATGAACTCCTCTTAAGTCCTCGCATGATTCTCTTTATACACTTAATACATTTTGGCCATCATTTACCCCTTCTGACCTCATATATTAGGGGGCATCTATTATAGCACCATTTACCATGCTTGGTAGATTTGATGATCTATGATATGGCCAAGGGAAACCATTCCCTACCAGACTTGGTCATTTTTCTAAAAACACAATTTTTTAAATCCCATACGCGATTACACCCTATCTAAATCACATGTACACGTGGGTTATCATATACCCAACCCATGTATATGTGTCAAAACATTAAAAAATATATAATCTCCCTTAATTTGGGTAGTTTTTATGATTTTGACCGAATACCCACCTACTATAGCCTGTGGCCCAACTGTTTCCAAAATGAAAAAAAAAAAAACTAATTTGGAGAAGTATACATACATCTCCATGGGAAGGCCTAAGGGAGGAGGAAGGATTAGATATTTGTATTATAGTCAATTAAATACCTGATCAGGTCTAAATATATCCTTTTGCCTTCTACACTCCCAATCATAGGAAACCCTTGTTTCCTTCTTGAGATGTTCATCATCCCTTCATGACATCCTTGTGTATACTTATGGAGGAGGATTGTTGAGGACTGGGCAAGATGGATATGAAGGACGATTTCTCTTGGAGTTGGCGGATGACTCAGGTTGTATTTATTTTGTATTTTCTTCAGCTTACATTAATAAAGAGGAATTATCTTGTTCCTGATGATTATGGTCTTTATACATTAATTTATGTCATGATTTTCTTATAAAATATCATGTTAATGCTTATTTTCTTACATTCTTATATGATCTAACCTTGATATTATGAACATGCTTTCAGTTATTTTCGGTCTATATGCTTTGCCTTGAATGAATTGCAGGTCTTAAAGTGCAAGGAAGAAGCAGAGGGTTTCAACCCTATGGGAACGACCTCAAACGTAGGACCTATAAGTAAGACCTTATGTACCAATTTTAACGGTTTAAGTACTAGGACTGCTTGTTTGTTTATCTCTATATGCTATATTTCCTCCGCTCTGTTGGGGTTCCCAACCCAAGACCTTAGGGTGATTCTACCCGAAACAATGTTTACCTCAAGAGACTCGTGAACTTGGGTAAATGTGTGAGGAGGTTTTTACAAGGAGGTTTAGATGACAAGCTAGGCCTGTGAAGTCTATTTTTAATCTGTTATATGAAATGGCTTCTTACCAAATCATAATCCTAGGATATTTTTCTAATAAATCAAAAATTACAACCTGTGCAATTTCTTTAAAACTTGTCTCAATTGAGGTTTGATGGTCACAAGGGTGGAATATCTATAGCTAAGCATATATCCCAATTTCTTAATGAGCATATTATGGTGTCATACCTTACCATTTTCTTCTATTCATTTTTTTGAATACATTTTCAAGGAGCTTCATCGAGCCTTTGACAGGTATGATTATCAAGATGTTTATAAAATAATTAATTAACTTACAATGAAGCCTAATAAATCAATAGAGAATTCTTTTAATATATTTCTTCTCCTATGTTATGATTTTTCCAAAGAAGATATGGATTGGGATTTCTTCAAAGAAAAGTTCCAGTGCTTGGTTCAAATCTCGTTGAACAATCTAAACATGGACATTGGTTAATAGTTCTCTCCCAAATTTTATTAACTATGAAACAACTCTAATATCAGATGAGTTGACTAGGCCTTCACTGGACCTAGCCTTTTTCCTAGTAGCCCTAGATTGATTCTTAATTATTATCTTGATGTCATCATAAGTCCACTGGTAAATTTCTCCTCTAAACAACATATTGAGGGTCTCCATTAAATCTTCCCTGATCCCTC
Organism: Pinus taeda; assembly: GCA_000404065.3. Taxonomy (NCBI): domain Eukaryota; kingdom Viridiplantae; phylum Streptophyta; class Pinopsida; order Pinales; family Pinaceae; genus Pinus; species Pinus taeda. The sequence continues at coordinate 60,721 of APFE030928586.1, read as the reverse complement.
AGAGAAGTACTATCTTAGCTGACGTAGAGTCAAGGGTACAGTTATCCCTCCTACAGTTGAGTTGGAATCTTTCCTCATAGTCCTCTAAGGATTCATCTGGTCTAATATACTTCAATTGAAGAGTTTCCCTTCTTCTCATTGAGTTCAAGGTAATTTAGCTTTAGTAACAAATTCCTTACACATTGCATAAGAGAACAATTTGTGTGATTCAAATGCAGAAATTTTTGTACTAATTCTAATTACTATTATTTACTTGTAGTGAAGGAAGGATGTGTTTGAAGTGGTCCTTGGTCCTCCCCAACCATGGATTCAAAGTTTGGAGGCCAATTCAATCCCAAGATACAAAAATAAAGTCTTTAAATAAAAATATGATTGAGGGGAAGCTCCCTTGAAAGGAGGACTACTTCACTCCAAAACCTCAAAAATAGTGGATCTAGTTCCCTTAGATCCTCTCATGCACTTGAGTTCATCGGTTCCAGTGGACCTAGAGTTGTAGATGAGTTTCGATGGGTGATTCTAGGGATCACTTCGAGTCAAAGGAGAGTAAATGTAGGGGAAACTCCTCCTACACTTCCTCTAGCGACCTCCAGCGTGCCTCAACATCATAAATGTACTAAAAAATGTTCTTTTTCCTACACATAAACCAAATTAGGCCACAAAGTATGACAAGTACCATTTAGTCTTTCTAATAAGCACATTATAGCCAAAAAATGTAAATTAATGTGAGGAAACAATATTTTTATAGGTTGGAGGATAGCAAAATGGGCCTTAAAATATACCTATTAATGGGACCCATCAATAAGCGATGAAAAAGAAATGAATAAAGGAGTGCAGACCCCCTATAGATAATGATGGCCAGAAATAATAGACAAATAAAGGCATGAGGCTCAATTATGACGTCATGGAGAGTACCAAGGAGGTTCCCCAAACCTGTGAATGGTCACAACGTGGGTGCAAAAATGACAATTGTGTGTTATTCTAGGGTGCCCATGACGGGTGGGCTCTATTGCACAAGTTATGACGTGAAAAAATACATGATTATTGTCACAACCTAATGGGGGTGGGCCATAAAGAAAACTAAAACAACGATGGAAAAGGTCAATAATAGAATGGCAAGATTGATGAAGCCTAATTCTATATGCCATTTTTGACTGTATACCTCAAAGAAGTAGTAAATATGAAGACATATCCATAAAACTGATCAAAATTTAGTCATTAAACCTTCATGGAACCATTAATAACATGATATAATCAGAACAACATATGAATAATACTGCCAAGAATGAAACATTTTAAAAAAGACGTATGGTAAATTGAAAAGGATACATCTTGGACCCACTTCCTTAATAGAGAAAGGGAAAATGTTGAACAGTTTGTTCATTTTCACCCTACAAGGAGAAAAACATGAAGAAAGCCCTCTTTCTTCCAAAACATAGTTTTTATATCTAGGGAGCATCAAGACACAAAATTTGATTATGTCGCCACTAGGTTAGTACTCTTCACCTCCTCTTTCTTTTGTTATCACTTTTATATTTGTTTTCCCTTATGTTGGGACCCTACTATTGAGTCTGAGCTCACTTTAATGCTCCATGGTAGAACAAATCGAGAAATATAATCCTAATTATAAGGAGAGCTTCGGCGTAAATCACATGAAAAAGACCTTTGTCGATGCGTTTCGAACCAACTAGTGTGGTTCATCGTCAGGACAAGTTGAAGATACAGATCCAGTTCAGTGAGTTAAATAGTCTAAACAGAGACTCAAACAGCTAAAAAGACTAACGGCTACTTTTTAACTCCAGGACCCCAATCAAACTTCCTTTAACTAATTTAATATTAAATTACTATTATATTTCTGGAGCTAAATTAACCCGGTAAAAAATTAAACAAACCAATGATTAGTTTATTAAAATTAATCCATTTATTTATTTAAATTATTAATCCATTATATATATATATATATATAGATATATAGATATAT
>APFE030928586.1:30263-43598 GCA_000404065.3 Pinus taeda | reverse complement strand
CCCATGGTCACAGGATGTAGCCTCAGTGCAAATGATGAATCAGCAGCAGTGCATCAACCAACCTACAGGTCTATGATTGGAAGTCTACTTTATTTGACAAGTACCCGAACAGACATCATGCATGCAGTGGGAATAGTTGGAAGATTTCAGGCAAATCCTAAGGAAACTCATCTTCAGGTAGTAAAGAGAATATTTAAATACCTTCGAGGAACTCAAAACTATGGCTTATGGTATCCTAGCAATACAGATCTCACACTTCATGCTTATACAAATGCAGATTGGGCCGGAAGCGTGGATGACAGGAAGAGCACAAGTGGTGGTGCATTCTTTATGGGTTCCAGATTAGTATCTTGGTTTAGCAAGAAACATAGTTCGATTGCTTTATCTACAACTGAAGCAGAATATGTGGCAGTTGCATCTTGTTGTACTCAACTCCTTTGGATGATGCAAACCTTGCAGGACTTTTAGATCACTTGTATACCACATATCTCCATCTTATGTGATAATACAAGTGCAATCAACATTTCAAAGAACCCAGTCATGCATTCAAAGACCAAGCACATACTGATCAAGTATCACTTTCTCCGGGAACAAGTGTTGGAACAAAAGGTTAAATTGGAGTATGTTCCTTCTAAGGAACAAGTAGCAGATATTCTCACCAAACCACTGCCCAGGGAAATTTTTGAATATCTTAGACAGAAGCTGGGAGTAGTTGATGTATCATCTTGCTGTTAAATCTTGTCTGGTTCAGAGAAAAATGGTGTACGCATGTTGGATAAGGAGGATCCATGTACATACGCAGGCTTGTGCAGAGAAAGTCGCGTATATGGAGGTTTGATGGATATCAGAAGGAGTAGGATCTCGTTGAAGATATTCTGATGTGGGTATGACAGAATCCATCCGGCATAGGTTCAGGGCGAGCAGATAATCTTCTAATAATGAATTGTTGGCATTATCTTAGAAGATTTTTGCTTCTGGGTCATAGTTGTTGTTGATTTCAGGTGGAACAGAGGCAGAGGGTTAACAGAAGGAAATCTTGATAGCTGATCTGAATGGTGATTGGCAGTTGCTACTGCTATCAGTGTTGATGACTCTCATAAGTCTTGTTGTTTAAATATTTCGTCTCTATGTTATGTATCTTTTTCATTTATAAAGTCAAGGTCATGTAACGGCCTACATTGGTTTCCCCACTATGCCTGGGATGGAGATGTACTATATTTGGTCATCATTTGTAATATTCTGATGTATTCCCACTTGGTTGATGGAGGATTCCCACTTGGTTGGGTGATGGATGTATGTATTGAGTCTTTTGGTGATAGGAAGGTCTTGTATGATGCATAAGTCTTGGTTCTTATTGAAGAACATCTTTTTGCAGATCTTGCCTACAGTCAAGGGGAGCATGGTCAGCACAGCAGGACAAAGATTTTAGCATGTACTCAGGGGGAGCACAACCCTTTGCCCTTGATGACAAAGGGAGAGAATGATCTTGAGGATCTAGGTGTTGCCATCAAGACCAAAGGGGGAGATTGTTGGCATTATGGCACAGGTTTGGAGCTATGGCATAGGTGTTGTCCTTGATGGCAACTCCCTTTGGTAACAGATCTCATTTCAGGCACTCAGAGAGAAGAAAAAGACATATACGCAGGTTCATCTAAACAAAGACGTATATACACGTGGGTTATACGTTGAAAAAGCACGTATATGTTGGGGATCATACTTTTGGTCCATGGTAGTTAGTCCTTGGGATTTGAACCTATGTTTTGGACCATGGCGTCTCGTCAGATGTGTTGATCCCTAGTTTTGAGTTCATGGTATTGAAATGTTATGGTTTTGGACCATGGTATTAAGGAAGGCCTAAGACTATAAAAGACGAAGGAGATCATGTGGCAAAGGATCATCTACATTATTATTGAATATCTGATAAAGTGCTAGAGCTGGTATATTGGTAATTGGGTTGTGATGCAGATCTGGATCTGAATGAAGGAGGAACCTTAGCGCGAAAGAAGGATAAGATCTATTCATGGGTCATAATATTTAAGCTTGAATGATAGTATCTTTACATGATTTTGATCTGCTAGATGTGGCGCTTGCTTGATCTATAAGTCTGATAATCTGGGTTAATTATTGATTGAATATCTGAAAGTGGGAATTATCCTTTATAGATCTGTACGCAGGTTCAGCGAAGAGAAGGCGTATATACACGCAAGTTCAGTGAAGTCATAACGTGTATACGCAGGTTGTTTCATATGCAGATGCATATGCACACATGTTTTAGGATCTACCTGATTCAGATCTAATTGGTGAAAAGTGATTGGTTGATGGAGAAGTTCTTAATGGTTGATTGATGCTCATGGATCCAGTCTGAAAATTTATGAAATGTGGTCCCTGGAAGAAAGAGAAGGTTGTAGCCTTCTGTAGGCCAGCACCTACGTATTAGTATCTCGGCTAGTGCAAGAGCTAAAGGGGGTTGTAGCTCCCTTCCAGGAGAAGCTGGAAAACGAGAGAGAGTTGTAGCTCTCTGCAGGTTGCAGCCTGCGTACTGGTAAAGGACTGCACAAGTACATTGTAAACAGATGTTTCTAATTAAAGAAAGATATAGCCGAATTGCAGCAGGTGGTTTTCACCCACATTGGGTTTCCACCTTATATCTTGTGTTCTTGTGTGTGATTGTCTTTCTGCTCTGCTTTACTGTCTCTGGTTACTGGTTATTTGATTCTGCATCACAGATTAACAATCATCATCAGAAAGTTAAAGTAAATTAAAAGTTTGCTTTGTATACGCGTTTTTCCTTATGAATAGTTGCGTATATACACAGGTTTAATTAACTGAAGTAGCATATACAATTTGGTTTTAGAAAAGGAATAATTGATCTGATAATACTGATTCACCCCCCCTCTCAGTATTATTTCCAACAGAGAATTGGGTTGATTGAAGAGTCTGGGATAGGAGTTAGGGCAGAAAGGCTTTGCTTCCTGCACTTAGATAGGAAAGAAAGGCTCTACATCTGACTACAAGGAGACCTAGATAGAGTCCACGACTAAGTGTGTTGACCCCTGCAGTTGTCTACGCGGGGCATTTTGAGACTTTAACCTTGTGAAGATCAATAAAGACAGTTTTTTGAAGAATTCATGAGTACTTCTATTATCTGCGTTAACGTTATATATTGCTGATGAATGATTTGTTTTATAAGATATTGATTGAATGTTACATGATTCTCTTAAATAAGTCTTAATAATGTATGCAATGTATGTCTAAATACTTTCAGGAAGACTCTGGTGATTTCTCATATCTTTACTAATGACTTAAGTAAATTTTCACAAACACTAATTTAGGAATTCTCTCTGATATGCATAAGTAGGAAAATTGATTGTTGAAGGTCTGGCAGGACTGATCACAGACCTTCGCGAAGGTCTAAAGGTTGTTTTAATAGAGTGGTAGCAGCGTGCCCTAATATTTTATCGATCTACATGAAGGAAGATTTAAGGCGTTGAAAGACATCACACTAGTCTCTGGATGCAGAAACTTGGTTTTTGCATCCCCCCATACTACTTTGGGTGATACTATAGCCTATGCTACGTGGGTTGTTGCCGAAAGGGCCAATAGTGTATGGATTTGTTGGTTGGCACAACTAACTCTGAACCTGGATCAAGACCCCTTAAGCCAGCAAATGGTTTTTTTCTTGGGATTGAGATTTTCTTGAAAGAGATACGTGATGTCACATCATTGGAATCCAACCAAGAAAGAGATTGAAAAGTCATTGGATCACAATATTCATGAGTTCATGGTGCAAGAAAATAGGAATCTGCACCTGTCAAAGGAAGAGTGGTTGAACAAGTATCTGTATACGAAAATACACGAGATCTTCTTCTGTACCTTCCCAATTGAACTGTATGAGTGGTTAGATAAATTAACAAATAGTCAAGGAAGGTGGAATATCGATAGTCCTATAGTGTGGACTCCAGAATGAGTGTGACAATTAGAAGCCTCTGAAAACAAGATCACATGGGTTGTCGATCATTGGCTAGATCAAATTCTGGGAGGATTTGTTATAGAATTTGTAGTTGATACCTCTGTCAGCTATAGCAAAGTGGATCAGAAATTTTTCAAAAGAATTTGAGGTAAGTATTTAGGATCATGAATACTTGGATAAAATGTTGTTATGTGAAAAACGAGTTATTCCATTACCTTGTTGTTCGAAGCTACATGAAGTGGGCGATTCTTTAAAAATTGTGAAGGATCAAGGCCAGAATCTAGTCCATTGATTAGACCTCCTTCAAGTGACGACGAAGGGGCAGGACAAAATACGTCGTGAAACATTGTTCAGCTAATCCCTTAGGGGATTCCTTGAGAAAATCATCCTTCCACTCTGCCTCTGCCTCCGCTTCCACCTCCACACATACACCTTTTCTCACACCTCCACCTCCACCACCACCATTCAACATGGAAAACGCGATGAAGATGTTGATTTCCAAGGTCATAGGAACTGAACATGCAAAGAAGTTCTGGTTTGTTTCGAATGATGTATGGAAAATGTAATAGATTACTTATGACAATATAAATAGGGCACAATTTGTTACCTCTTTGTAGGATCATGTGCTAACCTAGTACATTAAGTATTCTTCTGATAATCTTGTTGCAACACTAGCAGAGACTAAGGCAACTTTAAACAAAGAGTTTAGTAAGCCTAAGTCTGACTCGTAGTCAGTAATTGGATTCAAAGAGATCATGATAAGGGTTGATGAAATGGCTTGGGAATTTGGTCAGAGGTTGAAGTGTCAGACCAGAGAGGTTAACATGCAGATCACAGATATCCAGCATCACGAATGGTTTATCGCATCGCTTTTGCCCCACTCGAGAATTGCTATGTCACAACAGAAGATAGAAACATAGACAGAAGCCTTAGAGATCACATTTAGGCTACAAGCATCACCTATTTAGGATATGAACCTAGGAGTATAGCAGATCCACTCACAATTAGCAAGCTTACACCTAGAGTTACAGAGTTTAAATAAAGACAAGGAGACTAAACCAGAAGTGCATGCAGAAGTCTGGTGTTTGAAGTGCAAGAGCCATGGGCATGATAAATACCATTGTCTATTGTATGTGAATTATATTACAAGAGGGTAGGAAATTCCCCTAAAACTAGAAGCCCCAGTAGGGCCGAGCGTAGGGGCCACACTATGTTGTGTTATTTTTCAAGTTATTGAACAACATGCGATGGATAGTTTCCATTTATTTCAAAAGTTCATCTAGACACCCCAGCAGTTGTTCTATAACTTCCACAAATCTGTGGGCCATGATGAGCACTATTTTCGAAGCTATGAGCTGATGATGGAAAGGACACCTACATACCAGATGCAAGAAGAAACTCAGCCTCCATATTAGGGCACTAGAGAAGCACGCAGAGGTTATCTAGGTCGAGGACGGGGCCGAGGAGGAGGAGGACCTGGTAGAGGCTACGGTTAGATTATCTACTGCAACTTCAGACAACTATGGCACTATGCGCAAGAGTGCCAGAATCCTACACACCCATCATGTCAATATTGTAGATAGTTTGACCATACTATAGAAGAATACCCAGTGCTAATAGCTAAAATGCAAGAGAAGAAAACACAACCTCAACAACCTATGCAGAATCTATAGATCATGAGGGTTAAGCCCTACAAAGAAGATCAAAGCATTAACATTGTGCTAAGAAGTGGAATGACGACTGGTGATGATATGGGTAAATAGCCTAAAGAAGAAGGATGGGGCCACAAAGCACCAGAGAAAGAAGTCAAGTTTGATCTAGATCACACTAAGGAAACATTTATGGAAGCTAAGAAGAGCTTCATTGAGGCTTCTACCTCAAGGAGCTAGGACAAGATGCAAGAAATCAGTGTGCCTGCAGAGGATGATTCCTCTGTACACACTATGTTTTTGGAGACTTGCGTAAAATTGTAACGCGATAGAAAAGTTATGGAAGGCCTACAGGACTTAATAAATAAATGCGCCAACAAAGAGGAAGTCCCTAATGGACACTGGGTGGTCAGAAAAATTGGCAAACATAAGGCATGAACAGGGCACAAGATGAGGCTCACCACACAGATAGGTGACTATGATATGGACCAGGTCATTTTTGATCTAGGGTCCGATGCGAACATATTACCAAAACAAACATGGGAAAGGATGGGGAGACCTGCGTTGTAGTGGTCTCTGATTTAGCTTAGGATGGTGAACCAATAGAAAATCATCCCCATGGGATAGTTATATGGAGTAATAGTTGATATAGAAGGTGTGAGCATGATGGCCGACTTTGAGGTTATAGAAATTGTTGACGAAAATAATCCCTACCCCATGCTCTTGGGAATTGAATGGGCTATTGACATGAATGGGGTCATTAATTTGAAGAAAAGGATGATGTCGTTTGAAAGAAAGTCATGGTGGGTTATAGTGCCACTAGAACCTATAGAAGGGGAGAGATATACTGAACCAGTCCACGATTATGAAGAAAGTGATGATGAACTAGATCAAATCTACAAAATAATAGCACGAGATCAGGACTGGATCAATCTAACAACAGATGGGAGGATTGCATGGGACCGGGAGAGTTTCTATACCTCTGATTCAGAAAAGGAATTAGAGCATTGGAAAAATCTCTTACATGAAGTTTCTACATTGCGATGCAATAGGATGACGAAGGCGATGCATTGTGTTTCATCGTAGGTAAGAAAATTACCTTATTATGATGGTTTAACTGACATAGATCTATTTTTGAATGAATTTGAGTGTGAAGTTCCTAAAGTCCACCTCTTCCAAGCATTAGAATTGGCGCTATGTGCTACGCTTGCACGATGGTGGGGTATGTATAAGAATAGTTTTGTTGGATAGTGGTATCAAAGAATGATGAATTTACTGTTTGGGCATGGTAATACCAGAGTGGTTGAGAAGTAGAATGGAAGGGATGATCCACGTGATCACCTAGCGAAGTGGACTAAAGTGTGGGGAACAGAACTGTAGCCAACGTGGGTACACATATTTTGTCATACCTTGGACACAATTCCCATGAAGTAGTATCTGGAAATGGAGCTCCGCCACGACACTATGGAATGGGATGTATTGAAGGAAGGGTTCTTATTGACCTTCAAATTCGAAGACGACTTCACAAGCATCGATGAAGTGCTACAAGAGATTAAGGTAGTTATCGTCAGAACACCAAAGGAACCTATGGAATAGACCCAACCAGACTGGAGCACCCAGTTATGCCATGTGTTGGAATGCTATAATGTGACCACTGAAGAGGAAAGATGAAGATCTAAGAAACATTAATATTTTAGAGGCAGAAGGGCACCACAAAGTCGAAGGCCCACAAATAGAAAACCTGGACAACTCTACACCTTTGAAGACAAAGCAAGTAAACATTGGCATTGAAGAAGAACCAAAGTTTGTGAAAATTGGATATTATTTGGATGATGCTACAATGGATAAAGTTGTTAAGTTACTCTCTGAATACCAAGATCTCTTCCCCACTAAGTTTTGATATTTAAAGGGCATAGTTGGTGATTTGGGCATTATGAAGATCATCTGAAGTTGGACGCAAATCCTATTAAATAAAGGTTGTATCACCTTAATCCTAAATATAAGGAAAAGGTTTGCCAAGAGCTCAATAAGATGTTGGAGGTAAGCATCATAGAACCTGTTGAAGAATCTAATTGGGTGAGCCCAATGGTGATTCAGGAGAAGAAACAAAAAGGTGAAATAAGGATTTACGTAGATCTGTGGAAGCTTAATGATGCATGTGCCCACGTCCCATTCCCAATATCATTTATAGATGAAGCATTAGACAATGTTTGAGGTCAGGAAACCTATTCCTTTATTGACAGGTTTTGTAGGTATCATTAGATTAAGATCATGCTAGAAGATACGAGAAAAACAACTTTTGTGATGGAGTGGGGTTGTTTTCAGTACATTGTGATTCCATTTGGACTCAAGAATGTGCCTGCGATATTTTCCCCTGCAGTCATAGCAGTGTTCAAGGAGTTCATTTATAAGTTTCTGGAAGTATACTTTGACGACTGGATGGTGCTTGGATTAGTAAAGTGCTATGTAGCAAGTCTACGCCTAATGTTGGATACATGTTACAAATACCAGATCACTCTAAATTTGAAAAAATGCATATTCTACGTTCCTTTTGGGATCTTTCTAGGTCATGTTGTGTGCAAGCAAGTATTGATGGTGGACCCTCCAAAGATTGTGGTAATTGTGAATTTGGAGGCCCCTAGGAATGTCAAGCAATTGTACATGAAGTTGGGAATATGGGATACTATAGAAAATTTATCAAATATTATGCTCAAATTATTGTGCCCATGGAGGAACTATTAAATAAGGATGCAACATTATGCTGCGGTGAAGAATGTCAATGCAACTTAAATGTTTTGAAAGAAAAGATGGTCACTGCACTGATCTTGATATTCCGTGATTGGAAAAAGGAGTTTCATGTTCATGTGGATGCCTCTTGCATTGTGTTGGATACAATGCTAACGCAAGATAGTGAAGGAGAAATGGACCATCCTATAGCCTTTGCAAGTAGGAAGTTATTGAAGGCCGAGAAAAATTATTCAACGACTGAGTGTGAGGGATTGGCCACGGTGTATGCGCTGCAAAAATTTAGGCATTATCTATTAGGAGGGAATTTCAAGATGTACACAGATCATTATGCCTTGAAATACTTTGTCAACAAGCTTGTGTTGGAGGGGAAGATGCACACATGGTTGCTATTATTTTAGGAGTATGAATTTGAAGTCATTGTGAAGCCAGGGAGGTTAAATGTGAGAGCTAACCATCTATCACGGATCGAAATAGGAGAGGAGTCTAATGATCTAGAGGAAGGGTTGTCAGATGTGCAGCTATTTTCAGTGTGGGTAGCAGATGACAATTTTGCAGGCATTATTCACTTCTTGACTATAGGGATGGCACCAGAAGGATATACAAGTAAACAAAAGAAGGAATTAGTAGTGTGCATGTTGATCTTTCAGTTATTGCGAGACATTTATATAAAATGGGTGCAGATGAAATATTGTGAAGATACGTGCCAGACTTTGAGAGGGATAACATTCTCATTGAAGCTCATGGGGGAGCTATGGGAGGCCATTATGCAGGTAAGGCAACTACACAAAAGATTTTGCGTGTCGGTCTATGGTGGCCAACATTGCACAAGTATTCTAAGGTGTATTGTAAGTTGTGTGATGCATGTCAAAGCACTCGAAGACCATTGCGAAGAGATGAGTTACCACTACATCCTCAAGTATCTTTGCAACCCTTTGAGAAGTGGGTGATTGATTTTTTTGGGCCAATTCAGCCCCTTGGAAAGAAAATGGATGCATGCTATATTATCACTATGATGAAATATCTAACTAGATGGGAAAAAGTATAGCTGGTTAAAGATTATACAGGAGCTACGACAACAAAATTCTTATTTGAGTATGTCTTAACCGAATTTGGCTACCCAAAAGTGTTGATGAGTGACAGGGGTATTCACTTTCTAAATGAAATGATCATCACATTGACTAAAGAATTCAAGGTCTACCATCAAAAGGGTACACCATATCATCCATAGGCAACAGAATTGTTGAACCCTTTAATAAGATTTTGGGGAACATGCTGATGAAGATTTGTAATGCAGAGTGAAATGACTGGGATGTGCATGTCCCTGCAGTACTATGGGCTTATAGGATTAATTGTAAAAGCTGACAGGGCAAACATCATTCAGATTAGTATATGGGGTCGAAGCCATAATATCGATGGAGTACATTATGCCTAGTCTATGCATAGCAGATATGACGGATATGGCAGATTGTGAGGCCTTGACGAAATGGCTTGCACAGCTAATGGAGCTCGAAGAAGATCGATTTTTGGCAAGATTCCATCGACAAGTACAGAAGGAACGTGAAAAAGTGTGGCATGATTTCCATATCAAGCTTTGTACATTCAAGCTAAATGATCTTGTCCTCTTATATGATAGTAAATTCACTAAATTTCTGGGTAAATTCTAGATGCATTAGTTAGGGCCACATATTGTTAAACAAATTACAAAAGGTAGCGCAATTCAGCTCGTGAAGTTGAATGGGGAACCCTTTCCGAGAAGAGTGAATGTGAGAAAGTTGAAGTTGTATACAGGGGATCCTACACAATGAGTATATGGTAGCAAGATAGTCCTAGTGGTCCAGGTAGTTGCAAGGGAGAGCGAGACTATAAACTACATTTCTAATCTTGGAGGAGAACTTAGCAAGTAGGTTGTGTGGAAAATGATGAAGATGCAACCTATGAAGCTTGTCTCAAGAAGTTGCACCATGGGAAAGGTACCACACAATGCAGTAGGAAAATGACCGTTGGAGTTATTGTTCATGACTTGATGGCTAGAAGGCAGTTAAGTGGAGTGGGGTGGTGGAAATTAGGAAAAATCTTTGAAGATCTACCACCAAAACAACATTTATTATCATAAATTGGGGGGAACGGTCCTATTTGAATTCAAATCCCCCTATATATTACACGTGCCAGTCCAATAGAGAACACTTTGCACTCTAAGAATTGTTAGTGAATTTTGTTGTTTGTTTCCTATGAGTCAATCAGTTTGGGAAGATTTAGTTGGGAGCCCAATGTTTTCCAAATTTCCTAAGATAAGCCAGAAGCTTATTCTTTAGCAAATGTTTGCACCAAGTCCTTCTGAAACTGTTACTCGTGGCAATGTTGTCTCCAACACAGTTGCCTCGAAAGTTGTAAGTATGGAAGCTTCGGCTACTGTGCCAACGGCACCGAGGTCACCTAGGTCAAAGCATACCCCTACTAGAGAAACCCAACCAGCCAAACCAAAATAGTCTGCAAAGGAAAATCAAAAGAAGTCGGTGCCGGCGAACGCATCCCCAAGGAACCATATTGACACAAAGCCAAAGAAGAAGAAAGATAAGTAGCCAGAGAGAGCAGTGGACCTGGAGGCGGAAGAATTTGAGGGAACAGAGGACATTGATGCTGAAGGAGTGGAACCCATGACAAGGCTACCTAACTATATCCCTCCATGGAAGGGAAAAGAAAAGGTCACAAAGGACCTGGATATCGATAAGTTTATAGTATCCACACCCCTTCTACTTGAGTAGGTCCCTTTTGAAGGCCCTTGGCTCAGGAGGATCCCGTTGTTAAAAATGGAGGATTGGGACCTCGTAGACCACACTAATGGACAAATATATGTGGAAGGTCTAATATGAAGAAGTAGGTGTTACAACATTTGAGATGATAGAATGGGTCCGCGGTGTCGAGCAATCAGGATTGCTCAATCTGCTACTGGTGCCACATTATCACCGCACCCCCATTAATATGATATGTGTGTGCTAGCTCTTCACACTGGTACATGATGGATGTTTATGGCTAGGAGAGCCTATCCCCATCATGGAAATGCTAATTCATAGAATCACATAGCATCCTTACAAAGGCAAAAACCAGGCTAAGGATTTTTTAGGGAAGACTGGGGAGAAATATCTTGCAGAAAAGATGAAGAGGGATTATCGCCTCCTCAAGAAGTCGTGAGGGTAATTTATTCTTTCTATAATAGACCAAGTAGTTCAATTCGCTGCCCAAATTTTAGTAGGGATGTTTATGAGAAAATATCACATAGACGAAGTTCCAAAACCAGTAGTTTTCCTCGTTGTGAAGTGCGCGAAATTCGTACAATTTAATTGGGCATGGTACCTTTGTCAGGATTTCCTAGTGAACTTCCGAGAAGCCCAGGATGAAACCAAGCCATTCCACTACACTTAGTTGTGGATGTCAATTGTGTTCATTGCATGGAAATTGTCGGAGGATAGCCAATTTCCTCCACTTGAGGAAGGATTGCCAGATGCAGTGCAATTCACCTCCTTATGGTCTACAAAGGATGTCACACAGAATACAAAGACATAGATATTTTGGATTCTTGTGGAAATGGATCTCTGTATGGAAATCAATCAGCATCTGAGGTTGTCCCCAACCTTGTTCACTTAGCTATCAGCCTATGCGGCATTCATGGATGACTTTCACAGAGTCTATATCCAAGCGGGGAAGGATTCATAGCAAAAATGGCACTAGTTGCCCTATTTCGTGTCAGATGCGGATGTACAGGAGATTTATGCATCATGGCCTACAGTGTGGCATGCGCCACCGTAATTAGATGTGGGAACAAGAATGGGTGTGGAAATTTTTGCTACGTAGAAAAGAAAGGATGCCACTAAGAAAGTAGTGCGTACCCTAGTAGAAAAGAAAATGAGGGAAGCTGTAGAAAAGGCTCACATAGAAAAAGAATGTGATGCTAAGGAGTAGGTGGAACAAGAACAATGTGAGTCACAGAAAGTTGATAAGTCACCTTCGTCGAAGACCGAGGAAGAAGAGATTTCAGGATAAGGCGGCGGAGGTGATGAGGGGTAGAGCACCCCATTTATTTTGAAAAGATGTGGCAAGGAGCAGGAGCATGGAACATGAAAAAAATATAAATATGATAAAACACAAGTTGATCCCATGGTGTTGATAGAAGGTGACCTTGATGAGATCGGCAATAAAGTCAGGGATACAATGACAAAAGTGTTGTAATAGTTTGAGCAGCAATACCTGCAGATGTTGCGGAGCATCTAGAAGGATCTACATGAGCTGCATATCCAAACAAGAAGAATAAAGGTGGGTGTTGGACAAGCGAGAGTGGAGCAAGCGAGCCTGACACCTAGGACAAGCCAAGCAGTAGAGCTAGTAAGGACCTTGGATCTCAGAACTATATCATTTCCAAACGGGTCCATTTGCTAAGAGTCTACCGAGGATCCTATTATACTTAGTACAATCAAGGACATAGGACTGAATATAGCAGCGCTCTCCAATGAAACCCTACACACACTGCATAAGGGGGTGACATATGAATTAAGAACCAGGGAGCAGCGTACCCTCAACCTCTTAAGTGAGTAAAAAGTCAACAATGAAAAAGGAGGCACTGCAGGTCCATAGTTCACGTCTGGATTTTTGGGTATACGACCAAAGTCCCACATTGACTAGAAGTGGGGAGGATCATGGGTATATAAGGATGGACAAATATCTCCATTGGTATGAGGCCTTTTGCGGTAAGTCCAAAAGCAAATCCATGAGGGCTTAGGCCCAAAGTGGACAATATCATACCATTTTGGAAATATGTGGTGTCCAGAGTTCTAACAACTGGTATCAGAGCCGAAGGTCTATTTGGCTGATAAACTCGCAGGAAAGAAGGGTTCCTAGTTCGAGTGGGAGCAATGGCGGAAAATGGTAAGTTTAGGGTCGAGAAATTTAACGGCCAAAACTTCTCGCTGTGGAAGA
>APFE030928586.1:0-16764 GCA_000404065.3 Pinus taeda | reverse complement strand
AAGGAACTTGAAGGCCCTCTATTTATTAGATAAACAATAGTATCTACAACATCTACCCAAAACTGTAAAGGCAATCCTACATGCAATCTCATGCACCTTGCATGCTCCATGATTGTCCTATTCATCCTTTCTGACACCATTTTCTTGTGGTGTTCCTGAAACTGTCTTCTCTCTACGAATTTTATTCTCTGAACAGTACCTATCAAACTCTTCGCTACAATATTCACCTCCATTATCTTATCTGAGACACTTCAACCTTTTTCCTGTCTCATTTTCAACCAAATCTTTCCATTTCTTGAAAGTATCACATACATCAGATTTATTTCAAATACAATAAATCCAGGTTTTTCCGGTTGCATCATCAATAAAAGCAACATAATAACGAGAGCCACCAAGAGATGATAATTGAGCACATCCCCATGCATCTGTATGCACAAGCTCTAATTTTTCTCTCTTCTTTTCTTTCCCAACTCTAATAAATTTGACTCTCTTTTGTTTTCCATATAAACAATTCTCACAGAATTTTAAATCAACATGTTTCAAACCTGGCAACAAATTTCTTGAGTGAAGAATCTGCATCCCCTTCTCACTCATGTGCCTGAGCCTATGATGCCACAATGTTGTATCTTATCCTGTAGAGGTTAAATCATTAACAGAATTAGAAATACCATTGCATAAGTACAATGTACCAACCTTTTCTCCTTTTGCTATTACAAGGGATCCATTAGTGGCCTTCCAGGTTTTACCTATGAAAGTAGTTACGCAACCTTCACCTCCCAACTGCCCTACCGAAATCAGATTTTTCTTCAGATCTAGAACATGCCTTACCTCCTTCAATAGCCATTGATTTCTATTCTGTTGTTTTATGAAAATTGTACCCATTCCAACGACTTTACAGGGTTTATCATCACCCAATCGAACCTGTCCAAAATCTCCTTGAACATAATCATGAAAATGTTTCTTATTAGGTGTGGCATCGAATGAGGCCCCTGAATCTACCACCCCGGCATCAATAATATTTTCTAATGAAATAATAAAAGCATCTTGCAACACATCACCTATTACATTCGCTTCATGATTAGTTTCTTGTTGTGCGTCTCCTTATTTTCCCTTCCAAGACTTGCAGTCTTTCTTCAGGTGTCCTTTCTTCCCACATTTCCAACACACTATCCCTGATCTAGACTTGGATCTACCTTTTCTTGACTTACTGTGATATCCATGGCTCTTTCCTCTTTCCATTTTTCTTCCCCTAGTCTCTGTAGTCAAAGCATTACCTGATGTCTCACCGAAGCTTTTCTATCGTATTTCCTTGCTAAGGATTACACCGACAACATCATCAAACTTTAAAGTACTAGATCTAGAGACAGAGTTACTAATGGCCATAACTAAACCATTCCAACTTTCTGGCAATGAGCACAAAAATAATAGAGCTGTAACTTCATCATCAAAAGCTAGCCCTATACAACTTAATTGACTTGTAACTGTATTAAAATCATTTCAATGATCAAGAACAGATTCACCTTCTGACGTCTTCATATTAAATAAATGCTTCATAAAAAATACCTTATTTGAGGCCGAGGGTTTTTCATATAGTTTGGCCAGTGCTGACATTAAACCCTTTGTTGTCATTTCCTTTGAAATATTAAATGCTACCGACGCCGCTAGGCACAACCGTATTGTTCCAAGTGCCTTTCTGTCAAGAATATCCCATTTTGTCTATCATGCTCATCAGCTTCTTTGTCTTTCCACTCAATGGTAGGTACAGATCTCTCTGATACAGATAATCTTCCATTTTCATCTTCCACAGCTGGTAGTTTTGGTTGTTGAATTTTTCGATACTAAACCTACCATCTTCCACCATTGCTCCCACTTGAACCAGGAACCCTTCTCTCCTGTGAGTTTATCAGCCAAATAGACCTTCGGCTCCAATACCATTTGTTAGAAAATTATATATTACGGAGCAATGACACACATAAAATATTGTAGAAATATAAACACAGAAAACACATAAAACAAGAGAGACACAGATATATGTGGTTCACCCAGTTTGGGCTACATCCATGGAGAAATAGCCAGTCCTTCTTTTATTATATTATCTAGCAAACTGAAGAGATAGAACCTACAACAGATCTGCTGTGACACCCTCTTCACTCTCAATCTCCTCTCTCTTCCTCACTCAAAATACAGATCTTCAGATATCCATAGACGCAATACAATTCCCTCGTATATAGCGATGGGTTGCCTTCTAGGGAAAAAAACCCTAAATTAAACATAACTACTACCATCAGATCATCCGCCTAATGAATGACCCAGATTGAGGGGTGTACAATCTTCTTGGGGTATACATCCGGTTGAGACCTTTGAATACAGAAGATAATCAGGCTCCACACCCAACAAAAATATTATGCTTTATGGTTTTTTTCACTGAATTAAATATATTAGGAAAATAAATGGTTTCAAAGAAAGGTGAGTTGAATGATGTTTATGGGGGTAGTTTCCCCCTATGACCCAAGAGGAGGAGGTGCTTCACCCATAGCTTGGTTTCCAATTTTACATTAACTGAAGGAAGTGGTTTGGCTAAATGTGTTTACTCCAAAACCCATGTAAACATTATGATGGTTAATTCCCCTAGAGTGAATGACCCCAGTGGAAAAATGACGATTAACTTCCAAAATGATTTATGAACCAATTTGAGCTAGAGGGTGACATGGACTATATAAAGGGATTTTAAACATAAGGAGATCCATTATTGGGTATATTTGTACTCCCTAGTGATATGTTGACACCCATCATGGGGCCCAAGAATTTAGATGTGAACATGAAGTTTGACCCTCCATCATTGGACATAGTTATGATAGTCATCGCTAAGCTAGTGCCTCTACTAAATATGAATAAATATTATGTGGTCGCTAATGTGGAGGTACTAATGGTATGATGATAGATGTACTATATGGAAGGAAAGTGGATTCCTAAATATTCTATCAAAATGAGAAAGGATTCTTACTGGACGTGGTGTGAAAATGACCTATGGTCGTAGAGTTAGATATGGATGTGATTGCTCCGAGAACATAAATCACTATAGATGTGGGCATAGGAGGTCTTGTCATGGAGGTAGTGATGTTATCCATAAATAACACAGGTAAAGGACTATGTAAAGACCAATACAAGTCTACACCCCGACCTGAAGAGATGGGTATCAAGGTATGGAGATGAGGTGGAAGACTATGGATAACCACTCAATGAAAAGAACGTTTAGTCCTTTGAGTAGCACCCAAAGTGACATGTGACATAGTTGTATCTATGGTAGTAGTAGGGTTAAGTCTACATCTACGGTTAAGCAGGCCCTCCTCATAAGCACCTTTATGTGTTACTACAAGATCAAAAGGCAATTTCATCCTACTTAATATTACTTGAGTTATTTCTAGAGATAAATTATGTGCATGGGTTTGAAATGTCCAATGTTTTTAGTGGAGATTTCACTCATCTTTAAGGACAAAAAAAAGGATTTAGAAAGATATCACATGAGAGTGTTAGGGTTTTAATTTAAAGAAACTTAATTTGATATATGTTTAAAAAACAATATTTTTAAACTTTGATAATTAGACATTTGACATGAAAATATTATTAAAACAAAATTTAAAAAATTTCATTGTAAATAAAGAGTGTAAAAGGAGAATAATGATAATAAAAAGATATAAACTAATTCAAAGGAAACAGAGACAAACTATAAATGATAATCATATGGACGAATGAAAAAATTTTGAGCAATGGTTAAAGCAGAAGAAATTGCAGGCTAAAATTATAATTAGTCCCACTACTTTATTTAAATATAAATTTTAACATTTTCTATTTAAAAAATAGAATAAAAAAATTAAAATTAAAACATTATCATGTATATGGCGTCCCTTTTCTTGGACCTAACTTATCAACTTTAAGATCATACATTAGTGGATTCACCACTTATCAAAGGTTTCTTCTTCGGAGAGACCTTTTACGGACAAGGGTCCCACCATTATTTGATTGCGTTAATATTCATATGACCTCATTATGATGTTTTCTTATGATGATGTTTTCTTGCATCACACTCAAAAGAGGGTTGAGAGCTGAACCATATCAAACTCAAAAAATAATGTTTAATATTTTCAACTCCTTAACATAAGGAAAGTTCTTAAACCAGTAAGTTTATAAAGATCACTTTTCTGTATGTAGAGGTTGAGAATAAAGTATCAAAATCTTTATAGTATAAATTCACAAATAAATAAGTTTTGAAAATGGTTAAATTATAAAATTAGATAAATTTATGTTTTATGTTAGTGAAGGGCAATATACTTTTAAAAGTAAAATATATTACAAAGAGTTTGTACCTTAAGTTTAATTATTTACTAATATGTTTTGGTTTATTCAACTATTTAGGTGGTTATTGATATTGATAATATGTTATTAGTATTCATAAATATATATTAATGTTATTTTTCTTTGAATATTATATATTCAAAAAATATTTATGGAAAATTTTAAAGATGGAAATTTATCTTCAAATTTAGAAAATTTGGTGAATCTTAGTCGTTTTTTATATGCATATTATAAATTGTTTCGTGATATTCTTGTAAAAGTATTGAATTTTATAATGATTTCATATTACTTATGTAAAATGTTGACATTTTTTAATGTAAAATAATTTATACTATTAACTTTGGACAAACTTAAAAAAAAAAAAAAAAAAAAAAATGGTGATGTTTTTTTTTCAAAAAGCTTGGAAAATTAGCCCATCTACAAATATATGTTACCTAAATCCAAATCCTAAGCCAAAGTTTATCCTAGTGAGGATTCATGTTGCAATCTTTAAGAGTTGTTCATGGTGCTTGAACTTGAGAAGCTTCAATTAGGGCTTAATGCCCCTTTCTGACCCTTTAACCATGTTTAAGCCCTAAGACTCATTTCAAATATAAAAAGCTTATTCATTGTGCCTATAACTTATTGAAAGGAGTATAAATTTCCCCTGCAATGGATTCAAGTGTTGGTTTTAGGAAATTTTCAATTCTCTTGAGCCTAAGAGGATTCAAAAATATCTTAAGGCACTTGTTTTTTTCTCTAATACCATGGATAAAGCCTTGAAACCCATCCTTCGTTTATAAAACCTTATAATTACATCTATACAAAATTATAGTACCAACTACCCCCTAAAGAGTGATTTTGTTATGGTTATAGATATTATTTATAGTGATTGGGCCTTGAAAGCTAACTTTAATGCCTAAGGACCAAGTGTTTTCCTTCCCTAGCCATGGCACTTAAGTGAAGAACCTAAGTTCCTCATTTGCTTCCTTAATCATGTTTAAGCCTAAAGACCCATTTCCAAAACACAAAACTATTGAAAATGTAGCAAGGAATGGCTTCTTTGAATTCTGCCTTAGTCAAAGTTGCCAATTCGAATTCAATCTCATATTTGCTTGAGTGTTCTTTTAGCTAACATGTGTTATGTGACCTATCACTGAGTTGTTGTCAGTTAATTTGATTTAGATGGGATAAAGTGAGTTGCGGACTAGGTGATGGCTAAAATTAATTATTTAGTGGAGTTAACTTTAGTGTCTGTCAACAAATGATCCCTAGTTCTAGAATAGATATATACTTGAGCTTAGTTGAATAGTTGACTTTATGTTAACTAAACTTACTCTCAATTTAGAACAACAAGTGTTTTTTTTAGCTCTAGTAGGTCATGCAATTCAAATTACCTATTGAGATTAGATGAAGGAACAACTGTATTTATTTATTGAGCACGGTTTTTTGTGTGCAAGGCTTGATGATCAAGCCTGATAATTTCTATTGGGAATTGTGCAAAGAAATAGGATAAATTCATATTTTTTAGGGGAATATTTGTGCTAGGATATAGGAGCTCCTAACAGGGCTTATTTACCTAAGTGTTGGGAAAGTCTTGTGCAAAGTTGATCAATATTGCAGGGAGCTTCAGGATTGAAGCATATTCTCTATAATAGAGCATATTTCTTAGTTGATTCAATACAAGCTATCAAATATTTTTTCCAGTCGGGTTCCCAAGAAATATTATGTGTTCTATGTGTGATTATGTTTCTATTCATTGTTTTCTTTCCGCAAATTTTGGGTAGAAAAATCTTATGGCTTTTTTTATCAGTTTGCCTCATTAGTAGTTGTAAGGTTTCAAGGATTTTCTACATGGTGTTAGAGCTAAAGACAATATAGATATTGAGTTCCTTGACCATATTCAAAGTGAGTTGGAGAGAAGATCATTTAGTACACAAGAATTATACAAGTGCATGAATCATGTCAGTATATGGTTTGAGGACATAGCATGCCCTAGAAGGGACTTCAAATTTATGTGCATGGAAGGAAAGAATGGAGGTTGTGTTAGATGATAATGGGGTTTTAGAATACATCAAGATTGATATTCTTAAACCTCCTACATCATATGCACAAGAACAGACTCAATGGACGAAGGACACTGCCAAAACTAGGAGGATGATCTTAGAAGGAGTCAGAGACCATATTGTTGCAAATTTGCATGGGAAGGAGACACCATTCCAGTTTTGGAAGGCCCTTGTTGATCTATTTGAAAGAAATAGTGATCCCAAAAAACATTCTTTGAAAAACAAATTGAGGAAAATTCGAATGGGAAAGAATGGACCCATTGTTACATATCCATCTAGGCTTTCTTAACTGGGGGAATAAATTGGAGGTGTTGGATAGATAATTCCATCAATAGGGCTTGTGAGACTTGTTCTTCTTGGGTTTCACAAACCTTGGCATAATTTTGAGGATGAATTGAATAGAAAAGATAAGCGCCCTGATTGGGAGAGACTGTGGTTGGATCTTGTGTTGGAAAAGATAAGCAGGAGCACAAGGGATGGAGTCTCATCTAGGAAAGAAGATTAGGAGAACTTTGCATTAGATGGAAAAGGGAATAAATCCAAGGGAAAGGAGGCCCTATTCAATATAAAATCTACTCACAATGGAGGTAAGAAAAATAAGGATATTAGAAAGATAAAGTGTTTTCATTGACATGAGTTTGGACACTATGCTACAAAATGTCCAAACAAGAAATCCAACAAGCACAACGCAACAACAGTAGAACGAGAAGCACTCTCTTCCCATTTAAAATCGGATTTTTCCTTGATATCTTGCATTGAAAGCTCAATTTGAGGCTGTGAGTGGTATATTAATTTAGGGGCTTCATTTCACATGACTCAAAATAAATATTTCTTTAGTAGTTTGGAGGAGAAAGACATGGAATTCCATACCGATCTTGGATATGAGGATGGATATATGACCAAAATAATTAGTACAATGAGCTTTAAGAGGGAGTCTAATTCCCTTATCCATCTCATGAATGTGTTGTATCTTCCAAGATTCAAGAAAAGCCTTGTCTTAGTATCACTCCTTGAAGACAAATGATATGGTGTTGTATTAAGAAAAGGGAAGGCCTACCTCAAGCATTATTCTTTAGGACAAGTCAAAGAGATTGATGTCAAGATCAAGAACCTCTACAAATTGGAGGTTGATTCATGTGAAACCTTGAGTAGCAAGGTAGAGAGTTCCTAGAGTAGATATGACATGGTTGAGAGAGAGCAAGATAGAAATATTAAGACAGAGCCTCATCCAGTATCTCAGTTTTTTTCTAATCTCATTCGTAGTTGGGATAACTAGCAGGATGATGATGAGGACCATAGTGCAAAGCTAGTGGAGGCAGAAACTTAGTCAAAGGGAAAAGGAATTGTTTTAGGGAGCTCAAAAGAGAGTTGAGTCTCCCAACATCAAGACACCCAAGTACACAGGGTATATGTCACTTACAACTCAAGTGGTAGACTCATAGCGCATGGTGGGAAAGAACAGGTCTTCAAATCAAGCTCAACATAAGGAAGCAGATAATTCTTATAGTTCAAAGGGAGTAGTTGCAGCAACAGAGAACTTGGTAGAGTTGAAGACTGATCCAGGTGGACAAGGTTCTTCCATGAATCCCGTCCTCGCTAAGAGGGAGTGTTGAAAATGTAGCAAGGAATAGCTTCTTTGAATTGTGCCTTAATAAAAGATGCCAATTCTAATTAAATCCCATAGTTTCTTGAGTTAGCTTAGGCCTATCATTGAGTTATTGACAATTTTTTCAAGTTATATGGCATACAATGAGTTGTGGATTAGTCGATGGCAAAAATTAGCTATCTAGTGGAGTTAAATCTAGTGTTCTTAGATTAGCTAATCTATAGTTATAGATTAGAGATAGACTTGATTTTATTTTAGTAGTTTAGTTTTTGTTAACTCAACGTACTCTCAGTTAACAACAACAACTTCTATTTTTAGCCCTAGTAGGTCATGCAATTCGAATTGCCTATTGAGATTTGATGAAGACACACTTGTATTTATTTCTTGTGCATAGGATATTTTGTGTAAGTCTTGAGGATCAAGGAAGAGAATTTCTCTTGGGAATTGCATAAGGAAATAGGATAAATTCCTATTTTTATGGGTTAATTTGCGCTAGGAAATAGGAGCTCCTAGCATGCTTTCTTTGCCTAAGTGTTGGGCAAGTCTTGTGCAACGTTGATCAATATTGCATGGAGATTTAGTCTTGAAGCATATTTTATGTAATAGGTTAGATTTCCCAGTTGATTCATAGATACAAGAAAGAAGTGGTTTTTCCCAATTGAGTTCCCAAAAAATATTGTGTGTTGTATGTGTGATTATGTTTCTATTCATTTTTTTCTTTCCACAATTTTTTGGTAGATAAATATTGTGTATTTTGTGATTAGTTTGATCTCATCGTTATTTGTAAGGTTCCAAGGAATTTATACAAAAACCTAATCATGGCACCTATATCCAACTTAGATTCTAAATAACCTCAAGCATGATGTTGAGAACCATTCTGATTATGGGATATAAACAAATTCTTATTCAGGATATGTGTTTGGTTTAATCATGGCACTCATATCCCTCATGTAGGCCAATAATACCCTACAAGGGTCTCAAGTGGTGGTTTTAGGATGCATTCGTAGTGTTATAACATAAGGTTCATGGGATTTGAGTGTTTCTTATGGAACTTGAGCTTGATAGGCTTTAGTTGGGGAATAAGGTTCTTATCGTACTCCCTTGATTTTGGTTAATTCTTGCATCCCATCCTTGGTTTAGAGTTAACCTATTCATGGTGGCCCATCCCAATTAGAGATGAATGATATGTAAAAAAGTCACACGTGTTGGTTTGAATTATCTATCATGGTGAATGCATCCCACTTAGAGGCTTGTAAATATCCCCTACAAATGACTCTTATATTGGTTCAAAGACTTGTTCAAATATCTTGTGCATTAGAGGAGTTAACAATATCTTGAGGTAATTTTTTTCCTTTCTTACCCATGACTCATACTTGATGCAAAAAAACATCCTAATGACACCCATATCTAACTCTAATGAAAATTACCCCCCAAGAGAGTGTCTATATTTTAGTTTAAAGATTTTATTCATGGTAATTGAGAATGAAAATATATGTTTAGGGCCCAAGTTCCAACATTTCTCCTCCTCTAGTTTTGGTGTGTAAGCTTATGAAGTTTCAATTAATTTATAAGCCCCCTATTCCCCCATCCACATTTAGGATTCAAAACCCATTTCCACTGCACAAAACCCACTCAAGTTGTTTGTATCCCACTTGGATGTTACTAAAATCATTAACCGTGGCCCCAAGAACTGTTCTCATTATGGGCCCAAGGCACATTAATATTTAGCACTTATGATGTGGTTTATTAATGCCACCCTTATTCCCTCAATAGGCCATAGATACCCAATAGGGTCCCATGTGGTTATTCAAGAATATGTTCATGAAATTTTATTACTTAAAGGTTTTCAAGAAACTATAGAAGGTGTTCATAGAGCTTGAGCTCGAGAAGCTTTATTTATGGAAAATGTCTATTATTGTCCTAACTCCTACTTGTACTTTAAGACCTATTATTGGTTTAAAACTAACCTACTAATGATATATGTATCCCACTTGGAGGTGAATGATGCCCCAAATAAGTGTTGATATATGGATTAGATCCTACATTAACTAAAGTTAATTACCTAATGGGCAGTCCCAATTAAAGTTTCTGTCATTTAATATGATAATTTCTAACTAATATGTGGGCTAGGTTTTCCAATTAAAATACATGAAAAAATAATTCCAATTCCTCTAAGAGGAACTAACTGAATCCAAATTGTTATTAAAATAGGTATTAAAATATTCAAATAAAGTAAATTAAAATGTAAAACTATCTAATTATATATCTATCCTAGCTAAGAGCATAAACTGAATTAACCGATCAACAAATATAGCACTGAGCAAAAGAATAACAAATTCAAATTTTCCACTAAGGCTGATGAATCACTTACAAAGTAAATTTGTCTATACCTTCTACTAGTACATTTATAAATTATTTGAAACTAATTTTATGGAAAGAAATTCTCCATAAAACTATGTCAATGAAATAATATATATAAATTACAGAAATTTTAATTCATTGCAAATTGTAATTGAAAATGATAATAATATCTAACTCTTAGTACAAAATTTTCTAAGCCATAAGTTGGCTTGTTAAGTTCATTAAATAGAAAAAATATTTCTGGAAAGAAGGGAAAGTTAAAGTTTCCACTTCTTACTGACTGGTATCTAAAAATACTATTAAAAAAATACAAGTGTATTAAGAATAAATATCCTCCATGGATTTATAGGATTCTTGATTTATATTTTTTCCTTGTTTCTCAAGATAATATTTTCACCTTGCAACATTATCAAATAATTAAGTGATATGGGTCGGTCATGGAGCTTTCATGATGAGTTGACAACTATATTGAGATGACTTTTTTTTTTCATCTTAACTGTGTGAAGCAGTTAAATAGAATTTGAACATTATTCTAGCTTACAAATTAAGCTCTAAATTAAATTATTGCACCAATAAGTGATTTTTTTAATTAAAATATTTTTTTAAATAAGGTATTTGATGTTTTTCAATTTTGTCTACATTGTTGGCCTTATAATTGTTATAATTTCCTTACCTTATTTCTTATATTATTTTCTTAAGTTTTAATTGAGTTTAAGACATGATATATATAATATAGATTCTAGAAAAAATTAATGTATTTCTATTATTCTATTGCTTTTATGAACTGAATGATCAGAAAAGCATTGTTTATTTATTTTGAACGGAAATCTATCGATGAGCTGGCATTTGATGTTTTTCCTGGGATTGATTGTGGAAGATCAGATAGATTGATGTTGTTGATCCTTATTTGGAGAGAATCGGTTAAAGATAGGCTTCCATAAATATTAAGATTTCTTGTGACTTATAATAAGCATGAGAATTTTTAGATTCTCAGGATTGCTCTTTATCAAAAATAGATTTACTACAATCACATTATAAACACTAGGAATTGAGCCTCGAGAGAGGTTGTTTAGCTGTAATATTTTTGAATTAAGTTGTGAACTTGAGAAGACATTGATTGTGATTGATCCTTTAATGAAAGCTTTTATCATCTAGAGTTAATTTTCTGTGTTGATTCATTTTACAAGGTAATTTGATTCCAGTTATTTGAGCTTGATCTTGGAAGCAATGTTGTCTTCATTTTATCATTAAATATGTGTTCTGTTCTTTCACTTCAGTTATTTGTTTTCTTAATCATTTTCAATTTACAATTACCTGTTAGTTAAGTAATTTTCAAATTGCATGTTTTGTTTTAAATAGAAATTACAATTGGTTGTTGCAGAGTGGATTTAATGTAGCTAATTAATTTGGGATTGCTGTTACTTTATTGTTGTTTCTTGTAAATTATCATAGGATCATTATTTTTCATTGCTTAAATTCCTTTCTATAATATAATTTAGTAATGTTTTTCTCTCATTTTATAGTTGATGTTGCTTACGTAACAACTTAGAGTTTGATAGTTTTCCTTTGTTGTTTCCCGCAGAAAGCATTTAGGATTTGATGCTTTTGAGTGGTTTAGTTTAGTTAGAATCAAGTTCTTAATTATGTTATGGGTTGATTCCTTTATCATTGCAGTTTTTCTTTCCATTAGGATAATAGTGATTAGTCATACCAACATTTCTCTTGCATAAACTGTGTGAATAACCTTAAAATAGAAAGACGAGACCTTGGGTTGACAGTCTAATGTGCAGTAGTTATTTGGTCCTTTAGGAACAATTAATTGGCTCAAAATTTTAGCATCATTTTCGAGGAGGTTGTCAAAGGGAGTGTTAGTTTTATCTCTGAGGATTGGATATTAAAGACGAAAGGTAAGAACCTGCATATGCACCCTAGTGAAAAATAAGGCTTGTGGTGGTGCCTACTCTCGATTAATACATTTATGTTGTTTAGTGAATATGACTAGAAAGAAACCTAGGACTAGGTATCAAGTAGATATAGATCATAAATCTACCCCGAAAAATAGCAAAAGTGAAGGTCGAGTTGGCCTTGGAAGAATGACCGTCATACACAAAATATTTCGAAAGGAAGAGTCTCAAGTGTATGTAGGTCCCTAAACAGTATCCGGGAAGGGCTCTACTATTATTTTCGCTCGAGTAGCAGAGTCATATATTACAGTTAACATTGAGATTCATGATAAAACTTTAGGATTTGAGAAGAGCTTCTAAGATACACCTAACATGAATCTCAATCCTTTTAGCAAGGGTGAGGGGCACTCTTGCAACCTAAGAGAAGGAAGAGGAAAGACAAGTGAACCATATCCCCAAACTTCTAAGCATAAATCTTCTACGACAGCCATTGTGAGAAGAGAAATCAAAATTCCTATCTTGAGAAATGTTGTAAGACCTAGTCAAGGCTCATAACCCTGTCAATATACCAATATTTTTTAGTTATTACCTCTTGACTATGGGATTCCTGAAGTTTATTTGCATATATTTGATAATTTTACAAACTAGTTAATAAGGACAAGAAACTCAACTATATAATATCACATCGTTGATCCAA
This sequence comes from Pinus taeda, assembly GCA_000404065.3. Taxonomy (NCBI): domain Eukaryota; kingdom Viridiplantae; phylum Streptophyta; class Pinopsida; order Pinales; family Pinaceae; genus Pinus; species Pinus taeda. Next base: position 3,798 of record APFE030928586.1, on the reverse strand, counting down.
AGGCTAATGCACCAATGAAGTTTATCCCACTTTAGAACCACCCAAATTTTCATGTTATGGCCTCTGAAGATCCTGATGCATTTTTGTTTGAATTTGATGCTTTCTGTCGAGGATATGATCAGACTAATGACCCCCCAAAATTATTTTTTTTCCCTCTACTTTAAAGGGACCAACATTACAATGGTTTATGGGATTGGGGGGTAGTACTATCAATTCATGGGATCAAATGAAATAAGATTTCTCTACTAAATACCTAGATTATTGTCAATCTCGACATCTAAGGGAGAAAATATTCAAAATTACATCAAAAGAAGATAAAACCTTAAAAGAATATATTGAAATATTTCAATACAATTTATAAAGATCAGTATATACTGCTTTACCTAGGGATGTGTTGAAAACTCCCTTAATTAGAGGCATGAAAGATGAATGGATAGAAACACTCAATTTAATGGGGTAGGGTATATTTCTAAAGAATAATATGATGATATTGTAAAATTGTGTATTAGATGTTCATGTGGGAGTACACGGACTAAGCTTGGAACTCGCGATGCTCTCACAGATCTAACAGAGTTACAGGAGGAGTAGTTACGTGAGCAGAGAATAGTAGTATTTTAGAAGATTTTAAAACTCATATCCTAAGTACACTAATGACATAGTTGGACATTTTACAAGTAAAACAGAAGTAGGTTGAAGTAGAGTAGGCATTCACCATTTTCTGTCCTCATTGTCAGAAAAGGCACAGTCATAAAGAATGTCCACTGGACATAGTCAAGATAAGCGCTATCTGTACCAAATATCACTAGACTAATCATTTTCCCTTGCGTATTGGATTTAAAGTTGTATTAAAATAAGTTGAGGAAGAACCAAAGCCAACATATTTCATGGAAAAATGACAAAAATGGTAGAATTGCCCACCAAGTACGATGCAAGACCCTTCTATTTTTTTTTCTGGGGAATTTCCTCAACAATTGTTTCCTGGATTAAATTGGTAGGGTCAAAAACATTATAGTATTTCCTAGTAGTCTCATCCATACACTTCATCAACATGGAAAAGCCAGTCATTTTCTAGTCCTTCTTGGCCAAATCAACAGTATCACGCACCCTCATGGAAGAATTTACCAAACAACCCGTACTCTCCACAATGGGAAAAGAAACCAACCCATGGGCCAATATGGTCTCAGAATTGGTAGTTCCCCACTAGACCAATCCATCAATCAATGGGATTTTTTCCTCAGTCACAACCACCACTACAACCCTCTCTTGAACCACCTCCATTCTGTCCTCATCTACCTACACAGCCAAATCTGAACCCAAACAAAATTCCTGTGAAATTTTTAGAAACTTTGGAAACCCCGAACTATTGTCCTCCCCCTTTAAAATGTAATGAATTAAATCTAAGATCTAGGAGGAATATCTTTCAGGAATATCATCCCAAGAATCAAGAAAAAAGAGAAAATGAAAATCCTACTAAGGAACATCATTTGACAAAACACTCTCCTCTTACTGTAATTACTATTGAAACAAAATCATCTAGTAAACCGATTAAACAACAAGTATATATTAAGATTACAAATATTTCTCCCCGGTTCCCTAAGATATTAGCCATAGTAAAATCACCTATATATCCTGAATTTTATCTGATAGGGCAACTAAAAAATTTATGTATCAAAATCCTTCTCCTACAAGCTATCAGAGAAATAGCCATCTATGCTAAAACCATTACAGAGTTGTGCGTTAAGAAGCCTAGAATGAAAATAAAATATTCCCTTGTAGTCCATGTTATTGGGAAACTCTCTGATCTTATATTAGGAAAATGGATACCTATCAAATATGACGATCCTGAAAACCCTGTAGTCATCATTCAGACTCAAGGGTATAACTTCCCAAAGACCATAGGGGAATTAGGAGTTGTTATAATTATTATAATACTAGAAACTTGTGGCCTCCTTGGAATAACCATATTTAAACTATCTCCAACCATGAGGGAACTAGCCAACAAAACTGTAGTGAAATAAAAAGGAACCTTAGATGATATCATTGTTTCTGTAGTTGTCTAGGAATACCAAGTGGATTTTCTGGTCCTCAATCCTAAAATAAGTTGGAGGGACACCCTCTAATATTAAGTAGACTGTGCCTTGCCACTAGAAATGCATACAATGGGTGTCAAACTGGAACCATGACCATCACCAAGGGACCTATTATCAAGGATCTCATTCTATATCCACCCGCTAGACCTAGCATGCCAGCTAACAGTTCTAGATGGTTCCCTCCCGAATATAAGGAACAAAATTTATGTTCGCCCCCCACTATTGATAAAGCTCTTATCTTTAAAATACATATTGAGGAAGATGTAAGTAATGGATTTATTAACCAACCTTCCACTGTAGGAAACCTAACGTGTCAAGTGCTAAAAGTTGTGCTTGACAATGAACACCAAGGAGATCCACAACAGGATTTGAACAATGAGAATATACCAACAATTGTAGTTCATAATAGCATCCCTGTCAAAATGGAACCCGACAAGACCTTCAATATTAACGCCAGCCTTGATGACCTTCATCATGAAAAACTAACCCAAGTTATTCTGAAATATAAACAAGCCTTTGCTTGGGAATATTCTTAGATAAAGGGCATTTATGTTGAAAATAATACTAAGAGGGGGGGGTGAATCAGTATTATCTAGTTCTTTTAACAAATCTTCCTTATTTACACTTTGAATTATCTTTGCATATCAGTACCATAAAATAATGAGCATGAACAAGAAAAAACAGATAGTCACATCAAAGAACACCAGATATAAGGTGGAAACCCAATGTGGGTGAAAACCACCTGCTGCAATATGTCTCTATCTTCTTAGAAACTTCTTTTACAATGATTTTGTACTGGTGCAGACCTTTACCAGTACGCAGGCTACAACCTGCAGAGAGCTACAACTCTCTCTCGTTTTCATTCTCTCTTGGAAGGGAGCTACAACCCCCTACTTCTTTTCTTTCAAGGACCACTTTTCATAAATTTTCAAACTGGATCCATAAACATCAAATGATCATCAAGTACAAGTAAATCACCAAGTCAACCAGATCAATACATATACAATGAGAGTCATCAATCAGATCTAGTCCATCAGATCACATAAAGATGAGTCATTAAGAACATAATCAATCACTTCTCAGACTGATATTATCAGATCATAATACCAGAAACCAAACATCACTTCAACACCCAGAAAACAGCAAGGATAAACATGGACAGCTAAATTGATTTCAAGAGAAGTACACAGCTTCACCCATGTAATGCCTGCGTACAAGTACGCACTGTTCTTCTGTGGCGCCACGGACCTCCGCACCTACGCCTTCTGTGGCGCCGCGTACCTCCGCACCTATGCCTTCTGTGGCTCCATGCACCTCCGCAGCTGCGCCTTCTGTGGCGCCGCGCACCTCCGCAGCTGCGCCTTCTGTGGCGCCGTGCACCTCCGCAGCTGCGCCTTCTGTGGCGCCGCGCACCTCCGCAGTTGCGCCTTTTGTGGCACCACATACCTCCGTAGTTGCGCCTTCTGTGGCGCCGCGTACCTCCACAGCTGCGCCTTCTGTGGCGCCGCGTACCTCCGCACCTGTAACGCTTCTGCGCTTGCGTATCTCTGTGCTTTTCTTTCACTACACTTGTGTGCCTGCGGGTATAGATAATTTCAAGACTTCAAGAATAACCCAGACTGTCAAATCTACAGATCTGATCATGCGCTCGAGAGATCACCCTTCACAGATTCGCTTTCCACTTCACTTTCATATAGATCAAGCTTTT
>APFE030928584.1:0-10598 GCA_000404065.3 Pinus taeda | reverse complement strand
AAAGGTAGCAAAGGGGATGAGGGGTAGAGCACCCCATTTATTTTGAAGAGATGTGGCAAGGAGGAGCAAGGTGGTACAAGGAAGAATAAAAAATTGGATAAGTCACAGGGTGATCCCATAGTGTTAATAGAAAGCGATCTCGATGAGATCAGGGTTAAAATTTGGGACACCATCATGGAAGTGTTGCAACAGTTTCAGAAGCAATACATGGAGACACTGGGGAGAGTCCAAAATGATGTGTGAGTTATAGATCCAAGCAAGTAGAATACAAGTGGGCACCAGACAGGAGAGTGCAGAGCAAGAGAGCTTGACACCCAGGACAAGCCAAGTAGTAACAACCTAGACCTCGGGATTATACCATTACCGAATGGGTCTATTTGCACAGAGTTCATTGATGATCACATTATTCTAAGTACAATCGAGAACATAGGAATCAATATAGTAGCGCTCTCTAATGACACCCTCTGTGTGGTGCATACGAGGGCGGCAGATGAATTGAGCATGAGGGAGTAGTGCACCTTCAACCTCATAAGTAAGTACAAATTCAATGAGCAAATGTTCACTGAAAGGATGCAGGCTTTGAAGGAAGAGGAGGCACTTTAGGTGTGTAGTTCAAGTCTGTAGTCAACACTAGTAGAGGCAATAGTACTTAAGCTTCACATCCTAGAGGATGCACAGCCAGAAGCCAAAATAAGTAAATTACATGTTGGTGTGCGTGAGGCTAAAGAAGACGTTATTCGAGTCACGTTTGAGCCCAACATGAAGGTTACAAAGTTGTACTTAAAGTTGTAGCCCACAAGTCTGCGTAAGGTCCCAGAGCAGTGGAGTTGTGATAAAGGAAAGCATGGGTAAATTGGATGCCACAGTCATTGACTATGAAACATTATTTGAGTGGGCTATGGAGCTCTTGATCAATCTACAGGAGGATCCAAAGCTGCATACACTAAACACAGAGGTAAGGGATCTGCTACAGAAATATGATGAAGTCAGGGAAACTATGCACTCCTTAGCACCAATGCAACTCCTTGCCAAATTACACAAGGGAAAGAAGATCCTAGAAAAGGTAGAGGAAGCACAGAAGAAGGAGGCCTTGCTAAAGGCCAGGTTGCAGCCTTGGTTGGAGGAATGTTATAAAGTCATGACTACCATTCCGGATAAGCTTAAAGGGTTGTAGCATAATTAACAAATGATGAGGTTGGTCATAGAAGGACCATCCATGGAAAAATTGGTCAAGGAAGTCAACCAAGAAACAACGTAGAGCATTGTTGAAGTTGTAGTGATCGAAGTGGAGTTGAAAGGTCTTCGCAGTAAGATAACAGTGCCAGCAGAGTGACCTGAGGGTGAGTCACAATCTTTGTGTTGGGGGCTTTTTGGGATGGGGTCTCTTGGTCAATTTTTAAGTTAAGATAACCCAATGTTTGGTACATTTTGTGTAAATAATGTAAAGTCCCCGTGATTTGTGGATGTGGAGCACGTAGATGGCTAGGAGTCAAAGGGGTTTAGCCCCTTTTTTTTATGTAAATTTTGAGTCAGATTTGAGATTCACCCATGGTCTATGGACCATGGCATTGTATGAAAAAGGCTATAAATAGGTGTGTTTTAGAGAGTCTAAGGCATCATCGATGGAGGTAGTATGAAGTAATAGCGAGACAAATTTGTTAATAAAGAAGAAGAAAGGCTCCACAGTTGAGTGTATAGAGGGCTAGGTAAGGTATGCATTTCAGTGCACAGACCCCTGCATTTGTGTGCACAGGGTAATTTTGAGTCTGTAATTTTGAATTAAAGATCAATAAAGACAATTTGAGAATAATTCTTGCATATTTAGTTTTTATCTCTATTAATGTTATATGTTGTGAATGAATAATGTCTTTTGTGGAATATTGATCGAATGGTGTGTGATTCTCTTGAATAAGTCTTAATAATGTACACAATGCATGTTTGTGTACTTTCATGAAGACTCTAATGAACTCTGTTATGTTTACTAATAACTTAAGTAGATCTTCATGAACACTAATTTAGGTTTGTTCTTTGATGCGTGTAAGGGGATAAATTGATTGTTAAAGGTCTGCAAGCACTGATCGTAGGCCTTCGTGAAGGTCTGAAGACTATTTTGATATAATTGCGGTAACATGCCCTAATAATTTATCGATCTGTGCGAAGGCATATCTAAGAGCTAAAATACATCATACTAGTCTATGGATGAAGAAACTTGGTTCTTGAGTCCCCCCATACTACTTCGAGTGAGACTGTAGCCTATGCTACGAAGGTTTTTTCCGAAAGGGCCAGTAGTGTAGGCGTTTTTTGGTTGGCGCAACTAACTCTGAACCTAGGTCAGGACCACTAAGCCAACAACTAGTGCACCCAAAGGAGATACGCTTAGCCTAATGTATCCCTTGTCAAGCATCTTCTTTAATTGAAATTTCAACACTAGCTCTAGAATGGTCATCCTGTAAGGTGCCTTCGATGCTCGTGCTACCCCTGAAACCAACTGAATAGAGAAATCTACTTCCCTATGAGGAGGTAACTTTGGAATCTTTGCTAGAAGCACATCTTGATATTGCTGCAATACAAGGTACCTCCTGAAGTTTATGCATCCTCAACATCTTTAATTATGTCACTAGCTATATGCACTGAAAACATCACACAACATTTTCTGCAACTATTCTTAGCTTGCATAGTGGTAACCATCCTCACTGATGTAGGCTTCATCTTTCCCTTCAAAATTATTTGTTCCCCACTATCATCCACACACTTAATGGCCTTGTAGAATAAATCCACTTTGTTCCTGTGAAGGTACAACCAATCCATACTGAAAAGCACACTATACGATCACAATGGTAGTACATTCAAATGTGCTACTATAGGCATACCATTTAACTTAAATGCATAAGATCTTATCCAATGGTGAACTCTCTTTTTTGTACCTGTAGCAAACTATACCAACCAAGATTCTGCATTCACTTCTTTTCGCAAACCACACTTATCCACTAGGTCAGGATTAATAAAGCTACAATTACATCTAAGATCAATCAAAATAGAAAAAAATTGATACAAACCTTACCATCCATCTCAATGATAGATGACTCATGATCCACCTACCTATTGTCCATGACTGCATAGATCCGAGGAATGCTATGACCAAAATCACCAACTGTAAGCATCTCCTGAGCACTATATATTTGGGTTCTACCACCCTAATATTACGTAAAATCCCTCTTACAATGATCCTTTCCACATATCCAACACTACAATGGTGCTCTACAATCACCTCTAGTCGGTTGTTCTCCATGTCCTTTCTCACCTGTATCAAACTTCTTGTAAGGTACTACATTTTATTTATCACTTGCATCTTTAGGTCTTCCTCGCTTTGGTGGTCATTTTCCTTTAACTTTCTCATTTCCTTTCAAGTCACAGTTATGCTCAACTTTACGCTTCGACTTATCATAACAATGTTTCAGCTTTTAGATGTCATCCTCCAATAGTCTAGGCTCACCAAATTCAATCGGTCATTGTATGCTACTGAGAATCCACTGATGAATCTATGAACCTGGATCTTCTCCTCCTTGAGGTAAGGCAGATATCTCATAAACTCCAAGAACTTGCTCGTATACCCATCATCTATCATGGAATCCATATGCAACTCATAAAACTCCTTATCTCTATCATCTTAGTACCTTTCCAATAAATAATTTTTCTTGAAGAGCCTCTCAATCTTGTTTCAAGTCAAGTCATCCTCATGAATACCTATAACAATATTCACATATTCCCTTCGGATATTTTCTTTCCCTTTAAGACTGAAAGTGGCTATTTTTTCTTTCATCTTTTATGAATAATCATGCAATTTGAAGAAATTCTTTATACCAAGCAACCATGCCTCTACATCCTATGATCTCTTCATCTCTCCATTGAATGTAGGTGGATTTTATTTCTTAAACTCATCCAGAAAATATCTTTTGTCATTCCTTCTATAAGGATGATAACAACAATGATCATAATGCATGTCAAAAATAGAACTATAATAGTACCTGTGTCTATCACCCAACCTACCGGGAATATCCAAGGACCTTCCATCTTTGACCATATCTTCTCCATCCGACCTGTACTCACCATGATACTTGATGCCATATGCCCCATTAGTTATTTTCTCCTTCTCATGGTTGATTTGAACCGGTCCCTATCACTACAATTATGAAAAACTCTGAAGGATCACTGCATTTACCTCTACTTGTTTCTCGTGTCCCTGTATGATTATGTCATTGTCTTCCTCACAAATCCTTATTTCTGCCTTTAAGATTCTCAGTGTGTTTGCCAAATCAAAAGAGTGTGCAAGACTACACTACTCATCTAATCCATAGAGAAGTCTCGGGAACTGTAGTCTACCATATTGTTAGTCATCTTTAATATTCTTCTTGCAAGGTATATCATGTCAGATAAACCAAATCAAAATAAACTATACCTTGTCTACAAGATCAAGAAATCAATTTAATACATGCATAACATAATCATGACAACATATAACAATATAACACATAGTATGTAATCATATATCCATTATTCTAAGTATAGTACAGTCATCAATGCATGACCATATCAACTACACATACCATGACCTCATGGATGACTATATAATTTTTTAATATGTTTAATTACATTAAAAAAATATAGAATATTTAGTATATTGATCATAAAAAAATATATTAAATATTATATAATTTTTTAAGTTGTCTTTAATGCTAATCTTTAGACTTTTTTTGGTTGAATTTGGTAAAAAACTTTGAGGTAAAACGTTGATATGTTATATTAACTGGTTTTTTTACTGTATATATGGATTTATCACTCTGAAAACCCTAGGGTACTTATATTATGGAGGGGTTGCCCATTAAGCTTAGGATTTTAATAAATTTGTACAAAATTTTAGAAAAATTAAACTAGAAAAATCTACTAAAAAAACTTCAAAAAAATCTCATAAAAACAATTCTAATTTCTTAATATATTTAATTATAATAAAAAAAATCTAAAATTTAATATTGAATATAAAAAAATCTAAAGGTGTAGATTGATCGAATACGAATTTTCAGAGTGAATAATTTTTAAAATAACAAAAATATATCTAAAATATAGTTATTATTTATTAATCATTATACTATTAATTAACAAAATTATAATTTAGATTTTATTAATTTATTATATACCGCCTTTAAAAATTGGAAAGTAAGAACTCCTAGAAATCTCCACTTTATATTCGAAGAAATATAATATACCATGTGATGATAGCATACATGAATGAATTGACCAACTCTTTAAAACGAAAAATATAATATGAAGCTATATATACCCATCGTTCTTACTTTGAAATATTTTTTAAACTGCCACAAACTGCGACTCTCCGTTTCAATTTCTTTTTACTCTTATGACTTAAGAAAAGAAAAAGAACTCTATGTCCTTACTTTGAAATATTTCTTAAATTGTGAAGAAAAAAAAAGGGCACAATTCTGCCTTTTAATTTCTTTTTATTCTTTTTAGTTAAGAATAGAAAAACATGATTCTATGTTCATGCAATTGTAGATGTTTTATTTTCCTCAGATCCAACTAGCTAAAAAGAAGAACAGAAGAGTTGGTTTTAATTTAACAGAAGATAGAAAAAACAAGACTATAGTTAACTAAAGTGCTCTTCTCTATAAATTTTGTTGAGAAGGAGCCACTAACAGTTGACTCAAACTTTAGGTGCCTTATTTTCATCGAACCTGGAAGTGCTCTTCTCTATAAATTTTTGTTTAGCAAAGGTCAATAACTCTCAAGCTGCGAATAGTTGCCAACTCTATTCACATTTACGAGTTCTGTTCCACTGGATATCAATCTGCTTTGATGGTTGGATTGCTCTTCTTGGATAAAAAAACATCAAATTTATGAGCAGAAAATGGATTTCAATTGTGATATTCCAGAGGAGTTTGTTGATATTTTAGTCCAGGATTTCGCTTATGATCCAATTAGGCTTCCAGTTTCAGATGACCCTTCTCAGGTTCTTTATAACCGCAGAACGCTAGAAGCGATCTGGGACAGCAAACGGGTTGCTATGAACCCATACACGCGGGAACCCTTCCATATTGGCGATGTCATCCCACAGACGGAGGTCAGGCAACGGATGTGCCAATACATTCTCAAGAAGAGCAGCCAAGGCATATTTCTAGGGCTTCATGTCATTCCTGACTACACTCAAGTTTTGAATGAGACAGCTATGAAAGATCTGTTGAAAGAAACGGTTGTAGCTGCGATTCAATGTTCAAAGAAGGCGAAGAAGAGACGAAATCCTAGTAAAAGGAAAAGAAACGCAGATGCCGGTGAATTGGAGCCTTGGAACGCACTGTGGAGAAAACTGAATCTGGTACGTCTTTATTGCCAATACAGGGTAGAAAACAGAGAACTTTTTTGTTCAATCAATGGATATGAATACTTGTTCAAGGTAATCAGTATACCGCTACTAAATTCATACTATTCACGAAGGTGTGACATATACACATGTGATGACGCCAAGGAGGCTTGCAAAGAAGTGGTGAGGATCGTTGATGTCGTGGGCGGTCTGAAAAGGATTGATTTGGAGATGGCACGTCGACCGTCTGTAATGGCGTTTATAGCCATTCTAGGTGATCTTGTACTAGACTATAGCGAATATTTCAAAACTCAGAGTATGGTCTTAAGAATGTGCCGTTTAATGTTAGAGCACTGGGTCCTCTCTTTTGATTTGAAGATGGATTTCATGTTTGATGTGGCTGGACCCGCTGTCTGTGTATTAGCTGAACAGGAGAGTGCGAATGATATAGTGAATGAAGACGTGCATAATGGAATGGCAATCCTCAAAGCTGCCGCCATCGACAATATCTATTGCGTAAGCCTGGGAGTTGTCCATATAATAGTGACCATATGTATTTCCCGTCTCCAAGATCTACATGATGATGCTCAACCCATTTCTTGCCCTAACCACGATACAGGTGATAATGGGGAGTTGGAGAACAATAATATTCATCTCATTAGTAAGGCACTTGAGGACGGGCTCTTCGTGATTTCTTCGCAGATCCCCCATCCCGAGAGTGACAACGAACCTCTGCGGTATTTAGGTACAGTAGATCAAATTTGGCGAATGAGAAGACTTGCCAACGCAGGTAACAAGCTCTTCCAGTCAATTCATTTGGAATTTGGACAAAAAATCATAGCTACCCTCTCTTCATAGCACCTCAGATTTACGGAGATTAGAAGATATGAACTGATTCAGCGAAGGCGGCATGTGGGTGAATATCGTCCGAAGGTCAAACAGTTAGGTTCAAAACATTGTGTTTGGCCTATCTTCTCGGCATGTATTTATTATCAAATAAACTTCTCAATATTCTGTGTTCATGGGACTCTTTGTTATTTTCCTGGACACTCACGTTCAAATATTACATGAATTCAGAGGTTATTTAGTTACATGAATTCAATCAATTAAACTAATTCGGTATATTGATGTTCCATCGTGCCATTGGATGCGGAGTGTGGAGGAATCCGTTAGTGATAAGACAAATTGATGTGTCTATATAGTTGTTGAATGAACTATCTTAATGGTCACTTTTTATTGGCTTAGGTATGAAGCCTAACTTTAAGAGTGTCAAGTAAAGTGAACTGAACTGAACCTGTAAATTGAACCTATTACTAGTTAATGTTATTTAATTATATGAATTCAATTAATTCAACTAATTTTCTACTATTTTTCTTTTTAATATTCAGTATTTTCTTTTTAAAATAATATTTTATTATACTATATTTTATTAATATATATAATAAATTAATTACCGATTACCTTTATTGATTAGAAAATGTAAATTTGTATTTTTAATCTTAATTTTTTAAACAATAATTTTTTTTTTTTTTTAATATAATTAAAAACTATTGTTTATATAGATGTATTAAAATCTTTGAGTTTTAAGACATTATTTATCAACATTGATAATGTATTATATATTTAGTAAAATGCATATTATAATTATCATTATTTTTAACAATTAGTTTTCAGGATAAAGTATAAATGTAACATACAGTGATAACTCCTCAATTGTTGTTACCACGCTTAATTATCACTGTTAATTTTATTTTGTTTTAGTCTGAATTATTAAAACTATTACGCTGAAAAGCCAACACAATGTTGCTAGGTATTAATTAAAATATTTTGGTGCACTTTGTTAAAAAACTAGAGAAATAGTTGAATTAACTTCTGAAAACAGTTACATCTGTTCTTTCATTTTTTTTTTCCTTAAGAAGAAAAGGGACAGAACCTTAGGGGCTTGAAGCAACTGGACTGTGTTGAATTCTTCCTAGAGCTGGCAAAAAAAATTAACTAGTGGGAAAGAAAAATGTGATAACAGTTGTGGGGTACAATACTTGAGGCTAGAGAGAGTCCTGACGTCCAAGGTACCTAACTTCTCATCACTGTTAGAAGTGCAAGAGCTAGGAGGGAGATTCTGGATGTAATTGCCAGTTCCAAGGCTGGGTGGTGAGACCTTCCAAAATAGCAGTTAAATGCATAACAAGAGAAAAGATAAGTGATATTACCACATCAATCATTATAATTAGGAAGGGATACACTGTTTACTATCATAGTAGGAAGTACATGAATGAAAGCACATGAATGGACTAATAACAGTAATTAGTGTTTATTGGTTTCTGAGTAGAGTAGGTTGCACTGTCTTAATACCATGCATTATTAGCAGATATTTATCTATAACTAAAGTATGCAAAAGTAGCGAAATATGCTAGCTAACTGGGCAAGATAATTTCAGTAAACAAATTTATGATATAATTTAGAAGGACAGGCTAACCATGAACCATAACACATTATTCCTTTCTGTCTTTTGTATTCTCTATAATACTGGTTTTGCACAGTCTGTAGAGAAAGCACACATCCACACAATATATATACATATATATATATATATAAACCCAATTCTTTAAATTATATTCTAGTAATAAGACAAATCCGTCAGAGAGAGCACAACATCCACACATATACTAGATATATAAACCATTCTTAAATTAATTCTAGTAATATTTTTATGCAGAAGGAAACTTTAAAGGAGATTTTATAAACATGAACGACAAATACCCTAAAGCTTGCATTGCTCATGGCTGTCGGTCTAAGGTTTATCAGTTGTCGGATGAGTTTGAGAAGAAACTAACCATGAGACATTGAGCTTTTGAACCAATAAATATCAACTATAGAAAAACTTAGTTTAAGAATTTTGCGTCAATAGCCATAAATTAACAACAAAGTCAAGTTGTTGAAAATAGAGACTTAAAAATCAAATTCATTGGAATGGACACGATATAAAAACCGTATATCATAACTAATTTTTTTTATAGAAGTTGACATACAACGACTAGCCAGAGATAATAGATTAACTAAAAAAATACATGCATGTGCCCACCATCAACTAGAAGAATTAATTGCCAAGTTTCGAGATCTCATCCCAGGTCCCATCTAGAAAGAACTATATTGTATGGAAGGAGAGGGAGTGTCTCAATAATAGCATCTTTTAGGCATAATGATTCTTGTTAAACTCGCTAATTGGGTTTCAAATGTTAGAGACATGCAAGGTTAATTAAACCAGTACATACATACCATCAACCTATATTGGAACACGAAGTTTCTCCTTGGAAGAATCACAATGGACCATTTCAATTATCTGGAAGACATTTTACACTCTTTGAAAGACCTACATCATCACATCAAGGATATAGTCTAGTACTTTGACCACATTAACCAGAATCTTAGAATTCATCATCACATCAAGGATATAGTCTAGTACTTTGACCACATTAACCAGAATCTTAGAATTCTGAAACACCCTTGACAATAATGAAGATCCTATTCAGGTCACCACCGCTGACTCTAGTCCCTCTTCTTAGCCTTTTTCTATGGGTTGATTTCTTTTGCACTCTAATTTCCAAGTTTTTTTTAATGTTCAAATTGACTTGTTTTTTAATAAAGCTATCAATCTCTTGCGCCTTTTGAATAATATGATTTCCTACACCTCTCCTATCCGTACACTTTTGGCTACGGACTAATCTTCCTAATAAAATATTAACCTAATTTATGTAATATATCCATATTTCAGTTTAGAAAACAATGCCATAGGTTTTTAAAAAATAATGAGTACGATTCCAATCATCGTGTTGACTTTAAAAGTTACAAAATTCTTTTAATCGAATTAAGAAAATAATGAATGAAAAAATGATTCAAAAATATTTCCAAAGGATTTAATAATCTTTTTGAAGACCAGAAAAGTGTCCATTAATGAAATGATTATTATGGATATAGATATATATTAACCTGAATAATAACCTTTCCTGAAATGATTATTAGGATATAGATATATATATTAACCTGAATAATAGGAAACCTTTCAAGAGAATGATATAGTTCCGATTATGGGAAGCCTAAATATTGCTTTTCTTTAACTTTTTCTTTAACTAATGTAGTGTTCATGGATAAGTTTAAAAAACATATATATTAATTTTAATATTGAATGTTTTAAGTTATTGTTTTCATGCATGAGTTTAAAAAATACCAAAAA
>APFE030928575.1:13685-97634 GCA_000404065.3 Pinus taeda | reverse complement strand
GGAAATGTATATCCTCCTTCCACGATTTCCCAGACATCTATTCCAAGTGATTGAAGATAGGTTGTTGTTCTTACCTTCCAATAAACAAAGTTTCTCCCATCAAATATTGGCGGTCTGATGGATCCCCCACTTTCTTGATTACTCATGATGCTGGATCTTCCTTCAAGCGATCAAGCTTCTTCTCAAGGACCTGCTCTGATACCAAATGTTGTAAATAATACTGAGAGGGGGTGGGGTGAATTAGTATTATGAGATCAATAATTTAACTTTCAAAACTGATTTGTTTATGCTACTTTAGCTTAGTGAGCTTGCATGTATACCCAACTGTACTTAATGCAACCAACGTATATGTAGAGATCTTTTGATTTACCCAAATTATCATGCATTGAACTTTAACCAGTATATCAGGAATTCATTATACAGTGCAGTAAAAATAGAATAAAGCAGCACACAAAAGCAACACATGTGAATACCAAGATATAAGGTGGAAACCCAATATGGGTGAAAACCACTTGCTGCTATCGTCTCTATCTTCTTTTAATAATAAGAAAATTATGTCTATAATTTTTGTACTGGTACAATATTATACCAGTATGCATGCTTCTACCTAAAGAAGGATACAACCTTCTCTCATTCTCTAGCTTCTACTGGAAGGGAACTACAACCCCCTAGCTCTTGTACTAGCTAATATGTTTACTAGTACGTAGGTGCTGGCTTACAGAAGGCTACAACCTTCTCTTTTCTTCCAAGGACCACGTTTCATAAATTTTCAAATTGGATCCATCAACAACATCATTCAATCATCAAATATATCTGCATCAACCAATCTTCTTTTGAACCAATCACAACCAAATCGATCAATCATTTTGACAACCCATCAATCTAATCATTCAGAATACTATCACTAGAATACAGTAACCAGAACCCAGAACGCTGCAACAGCAAACAGAAGCAACTAAAACATATTTTAAAAGGTATACGTTATTTCTATGTGTTGAACCTGCATGCATACACACTTTCCTCAAAGCGAACCAACTTACAAATATGAAAATCAAATTTATGATGTATATGATGCTTTGGTATGCAGAACCATCGTGTATACGCTTCTTTTCTAAAGTGAACCTGCGTACAGATCTGTAAATGATGATTTAAACATTACAACTATTTCAGACTTCAGCCATACCCAGATCATCATATTTATAGACTATAACATGCGCCAGTTATTCAGATATATGATCAAACCATATAAAGATAATTCACTTCAAGCGTTAAGATCTTGATACATCATTAGTTCTTATCCTTCATCAAACGTTAAGGTTCATCCTTGGTTTAGATCAAGCAAAACACCATAAGCCAATAACCTACATATTAGATCTCATACTTCATCAGATATTCGATACCTGCACACCTTGGCCTAATGATCTTCTCCTCCTTTTATAGTTTTAGGCCTTTCTCAATACCATGGACCAAAACCATTTAGGACCAATACCTTGGACCCAATACCGAGGGTCAATACCTTGGACTAGATACCTTGGACCAATACCATGGATCAAAACACCATGGACCAAATACTTCGGACCAAAAAATTGGTTTTCGAAGGTATACACACTTTTCCTTCCTTGAAAGTGTGTGTGTACATATACGCGACTTGGATATAGTGAACCTGCTTGTATACACAACTTGGTCAATGGTGAACCTGTGTATACCTCTCTTTCCTTCATCCTGTAATTCTTTGCTATTTACCTGATTCCTGGAAGCTACCCTGCATTTCATCACATTTGGAAACACTACTGTCATGCATTTTGTCACATCTGATATATCTTCTGTAGATTCATCTATTTACCATATACAAATGAGTTGTTCTACTACAAGTGGGTTTCCATCAAGTACGACACATACATCATAATGCCAACATATAAAATAGAGAGAAATGAAATAAAACTCACAAATCACAAATGAACATGAGATATAACATGGGAAACCCTTTTTGGAGAAAATCCAATTGGCAGTGAGGTCACTTTGGTCTCTTTCTCTGAATGGAAAAATGGATTCAATTATAAAGAAGTGTGGACCATGAGTTGTTTTAGTGCAAAAATCCTCTTTGTTTCTCTCTCCGTACCCACTTTTGGATACTTTGTTCAATTGTGGAACAAAAATGCATTTGAATAGAATGGAGCCCCTTTTCCTCCTAGTGGCCTGATTATAACTCAACCTAATAACCTACCAATGGTTAGGTTTGACTCCTTATACTCTTAACAAGAGTTACAATATGGACTCTTATAGAGAATTCTAAATTGTGATCTCATGGCTAGCACATTTTCCAGGAATAATTGGAGATGAGGTGGCATCCTCTCAAATTATGGTAGTAAAAATAGGAAGGTTAACTTCTGATAACTTTTGCATATGTACTCTAATTGAGGTGATTCTTGTGCCATTGGAAATATATATGTGTTTATAATAGTGAAAAAAAGTGTTCAATTAAGTAGAAAATTTTTAATCCCAAAAAATTCCATTTAATGTTGCAAACTACTCCCTTAAGTTTTCAGACCCCAATTTCCCAAATTGGATCCCATCGATAAAAAATGGTCACATGTGTCAATTCCTAAACATTTTCCACTATGAAAGCATCAATATGGATTAAAAACAATATAATGATCTATTCTAGATCATTCGATATGTGCTCCACAAATGGGTGGCTATATGTATGAGGATGTGCTAAAAAAGTCTGGATAACATCATCTTCATGTTTGTCTCTGAATGTTGATGCCTGATTCAAAGACAATGAAGGTTGAGTGATTTCCTTGCTACTGTGTTCAAGCCAAGGGGACTCTTCAAGGTCAAATGAAGGTTTACAAGGAGGGTAGAGAGTAATATTTTTAGTAGAATTCCCATGAGATATGGGCATATCTTTGGACCTACAACTAATGTATGCATTAGCAATGGCCAACGAGGGCCTTCCCGGGATCAATGGGTGTAACACCACCTCTCATATCTACCCACTTTCACCAGCTTTCCCAAGGTAAACATGAGTCGAGGGCTACTATGACACAACTCAACCTCCTAGATAACCTTAAGGAAATGGATTCGACAAAACAAGACCTTACTGACTTCCCTTAATTGCTATAGGACCTCCAAGAGATTAACCACCCTTATAGGTACCTAAAACATTAGTTAACTTTCTCTTTCATTGATATAGACTACTAAATGCTGGCACAACACTATCTAAATTCAACTGTAACCCTCCAATCACATGCATGAGCCTGCAAGGGAGCAACTACAGTGTTTTTTACCCAGTTCTATGCCAATGACTGTGAGATCTAAGCCACTTTTTTAGGGCTAGTCACCAGACCACTGTCCAAAACTTGATGATATGTTTTAGAATGATGAATGGAACACATACAGATATTTTAACACAAAATTAGACAAGAACTTGACCTAACCCAGTCTAACCATGTAGTCATTCCGTCAAACACATTAAGAAAATGAGATCTACAAGTCATGAATGCATATCTAAATATAGAGATCTCAAACCTATCTAAAGTTTACCAAGAAGGAAATACTATAAGAGCCATAACTTGGATTTGTCATAAAACCATGTTTATAACCAACATATAACCAGATAAATAACAATGATATAACAACCATTAAAGCTGCATAATAACAAGTACATTTACTCATTAAATACAAGAGGAACTTAGCTCTTATTATTATGTGCGAAATCCAACCAAGTCAGGGACTTCCACATACCACCCGACCATATATTGGTCTAGACCAAATATTTCTTTCAGCCAATCACCCCCATGCCATATTCCAAGCATGAATGTGGGATCTCATGTGATAAACCAATCCATAAAAAACCAAGAGAATCTAGAGGTTAAACCACTTCCGCCCTCACACTATTGTGATCTCACCTAAACCAGTCTCAAGTTCACAAAACCAAAATAGGTTTGGATGCCTCAGTATTCCTTCACCATCCCTTAAGGAATTTTCCTTTCTCCACCCACCTGTTGAGGGACTCTCAGAGAAAACCATCTTGACCCCCAACCTATTGGGATTTTCCTGAGACCATCTCACCTGGATCCAAAACCTTCCGACAATCCATAACTCAACCAAGAATGAATCCCATCACACCATGACTATCCGAAAATGGTAAAGCATTACTGAAACCATTGTCGAAACCCAGAAAAACCCATGCCAATGAAAACAAATAAACCAAATACCCACATGCATATACCATGCATGCCAAAACTAGCTAGGAAATCATGCATGCAACTTGTTACCTGCAAGTATTCCAGCAGAAGCTGCTTGATCCAACTTTTCCGTACTTGATCCTTTCTTTCCTTTGCTTTCCTTGTCCTTACTTTGCTTGCTTTCTTTCCTTATCCTCTTAGTTCTCTTTTCCTCTTTGAAACCTATTCCAAAACTCAACTAAAAATAGGTTATGAACTGATCCGCATAAGCCTTTTTATCATTGAGGTCTCTATTTTCTTCAATTTCCATTATATCCCTTGAATTTCCTCCTCACATGCAACATATGAGATTTCATCTTCTTTTTCTCCTATTTTCCTTTATTTCATAAATAAAATGCCAATTAATGCCTCTTGCCTTATCCATAATAAGTGATGCCCACTAGGATGCTTTTCCCAATATTCAACTTGGAATATGTGTCCCATGACCTTGGTATTATTTTGCCTTTATTAACTTTATTACATGAAATTTTAACTGGGGGTTGTTACAGACACTGCCCCTTTAGGGGAACACTATCCTCGGTGTTCAATGACACCTATATCTAGAAATATCACTAAAAACCAAAACAAACTATCCATGGAGCTTTATAACTTAGGTTGCTATAGTATTTACAATGAACAATCTGCTCAAAAGAAAAACCTTCATGACAAACATGAAAATCATACCGTGTATTGTATCTTTATAACACAACTCATTATGATATTTACAACAAAAACCACATATACTTATACATATTTTCTTCAACCAACAAGTAACCATATTGTTCATGGAGCTTTATAAATCTAGCTCGATATTGTATTCATAATTCTATACACATAGATACATAAGCACATTTGATTTAACTAGCAAATAAAAGGATATGGTGCCTGCATATGCAACAAAGAAATCTTAAGGCTCACACCTCCACCCTCAAAGTAGTACTAGGATTCACCTCCTTCCCAGAAATTCAAGAACCCACTTCTAAAGCCAAACCTATATCTAATCTCCAGTGTCACGATCGTGTGCTACCTATTCCCTCAGTTAATAGTTACTGGTTCATTGTTCTAGGACACCCTCCCAATGTGCATCTGATTCCATCTAGCAACACCAATGACCAAAACAAATCCCTCCCTTACCTTCCCTTCTTTGCTACATAGTCCCTCAAACAATCCGGTCACCCCCTTCTGTGCAATCACTCACCTTCCAAGTTCCTTGACATTCGCTTTTCCAGGCAATCCATCCTTTGGAAAGGTTTCCTCACATCATAATGTCTAAACACCAACATATCCCTACCTCAAAACCATCATACCAGCCATAGCATGCTCATGGAAATCAATGGACACTATAGGGTACTAGTATCTCATAATGGCCCTAATCTTGAAGTGATTTACTAGCACGGTGTTGCCCATTCCAAGTCCTTTTGTTGTTGCTAATTCTTACAATCAGTTTCAACCACCTAACTGGGCATTTCCATGCTTTCCTATACCAAGTATATAAATTCCATTAAACTAAAAGGAATTGAAACTAATTTAAATCATACCTCATTGGTGGCCCATCAATAAGGTAAACTTGTAGTCTCGTTTACTTCCTGCCACAACAAGTCAAACCAGATCTTTAACCAAATCATAATGTATAAACATATAACATCTAGCTAGCTCGAAACACAACCATCATAAATAAAACATAAATCACATACAACCATCATAAATCAGAGTCATAGATCACATGCATAATTAAAACGAAATAAAATATTGATACTTATCTTTCAAATAATTCTTTTCTTTGTCGTTTCTATACATACACTGAATCAGTTTCCAAACCCGGTAAGCACCCATTGCCTATTCTTTAAGCAACAAGGGAATCCAGAGACTAAATCGCCTCCTCCCTCTATATCAACAATAAGGGTATCCCAAGACTAAACCTCCTCAACCCTCAATAGAAACAAGGTTATCCCAATACTAAAACACCTCAACCCTCAATATCAACAAGGGCCCAGACAACTTCGTACCTGTCTGTCTCATCACATTGTACAACACATACACATACACAATGTACAACATAACACATACACCAACACTCGGTGTACAACATGACACATATACGTACACAAAGTACAACACAAAAAATACACATGTCATGATACCACGACTACACAATGCATATAAATAGTACCACATGTGCACAACACTACATGTACGACATGCACAAAATACCACATGTACACAACACAACATATATGACATGCACACAATACCACATGTATCATAGTACCACATGTACAACATGTACACAATACCACCTATACACGACAACACTTGCATAATGTGTACACAACACCACCTACACAATATGTACACAACACCACATGTATACAACACCACCTGCACATCATGTACACAAAACCACATGTACACAACACCACCTGTGCAACGTCCAGACAACACCACATGCGCACAACACTGCATGTACCATAGGTACATAGCACCACAAGTACATAGCACCACATGCACATAACACCAGATGGACAACATGTAAATTGCACCATATGTATACAACACTACATATACAACATGCACACAACAACATATGTACACAACACTGCACATACAACATGAACACAACACTATATGTACATAGTACCACACATACGACATGGACACCACACTATATGTACACAATACCACACATACAACATTCACACAACATTATATGTATATAGTACCGCATATGAAACATGCACACAACACCATATGTACATATTACCACATATGAAACATGTACATAACACCATATATACAACATTTACCGCATACACAACACCATATATACACAATACTGCATATGCTACATGTAGACAACACCAATGTTGCACATCCTAAGACCACACTATCCTTACCAAGTAACATTGCTTCTAGTGTCTTATCCATGCTTGTCCCATCATGCCATAGATCACATTTCTTTCATTATGTTGATGTATCCCTCAACATTACCTACCATAGCATAAACATAGACACAATATAATCACATAATATCAATTCATATCCATATGATACTGACCTCATAGATATGTCAAGGCTACTCTTCCCACCTGATTCCTCATAAACCATGAACCTCTTCATGTCATTCACTTGCATAAGCAATCATTCCCTCCACAAGAATGATCCTAGTTGAAATGATCCTATCAACTACAACATCACACACATACACTACATTACAAGAAATATATAATAAACAATCATGATATAACAATCATGATCTCTTACAACCTTGTTAGATAATGGCATACATACATACATATAAGATATCAACATAAACACAACACAACAAATTACCAGATATCGTGAGATCAAGGTTAGGAGAACTCCCTTTATCCATGCATCGCATTCACAACATTGAGAACAACAATTCCCAACATAGCCAAGGCATTTGACACATCAAATATATTTACTTTACCTTTTTGGTTACCTTTCTCATGGTTGTTCTTCCACCGTCCCTTCATCCTAATGGACCTAACTAGTCCAACTTTCTATCATATTCTTACCTTCAACTGCCCTTTTCTCACACACCAAGCTTCATCCACGTCTCATATTACTTGATGGGTTTCATTCATCTCCTCTCGAGCTCCATTAAATTTCCTCTCAACCAGTTCCCAAGACCCTCAAAACATAAAAGGTAAGAACCAAAAGAAACCAAGAAGAAAACCATGAAAAACCCATAGCAATACGACACCATAAACAAAGTGGTATGGCCATACACTAGACATATACTGTAAACTATAAATCAAGCACAAAAAAATCATAAAGCACCCAAAATTAAAAACTAGCAACAGAAAGCATGACTCAATCCCCATGGGTTCCCAATGCCTCCAAAGGAAAATTCAATGTGAGCCTTCTTCAAGATTTCATGAAAATATCTTTTTCCATGCAATCCTTGCATCATATTGCCATGAACACATAATTTTAAGTGTATAATTAAATATAACAATATACCAGTTAGCTTACTTTGTTGTGCCAAACACATTGTCTTGTAACTGAACACATCCATGTCATCTCTCAAGGGATTCCAATTCCCTTGACAGATCTAGCTATAACCAGAAACTAGCTAATATACCTGCCAAATACATGTTCATGAATATAACATATCCACATAATGTCAGGAAAAATAAAGGTTAAGAAGATTTCCTGTATGTAAAGCACTCATTCGCTTGGAATTGTAGTTTCCAAACATATCCAAAGGAATTCTCACCCAATTCCTTTTGTTTACCTTTTACCTTGGTGCAATTGAGTCTTACTATGTACTGTCATCTCACCCAACTGTTAGTTATACAAACAAATCAATTGTTACATTGTCATGCTAATACCAAGCATATTTCCCTACAACTGTTCACACATGTCAGTCACACATTCCAAAGATGAAGACGTCGTATCTATTAATTTGAAATCAACCTTTACCAAGGCTAACAACCATGTCATAATCAAATCACAGTCACAAATCATAATACTACAACTAGCAACCACTTACACTCAAGTGCATATCAGTTGTCTCAAAACATATTATGTTAGTATGATCAACTTAAAACAAGATCATTCCTTCATGCAATCTTATAGACATATACTCATATCATGTCATTAATCAGACATTCGAACAACCTGTAAACATACATGCTAGATAAACCAACTAGATGAAATAATCAAACTCATACCTCAGTATATCCCAGGGGAGGCTATCACATATTTTATCACTCTATAATTTCCTTAGGATGAGGAGAGAAACACAGAGGTAACCACAAAACCACTTTTAAATATGGGATCTAGCCCTTGCAGCTTTAGAGAGGGATCTATCTATTTGATTTGAATTTTTGTTCAAGATATTAGGCTAGTTATGAAAGTGTGAGATGGGATTTTTCAAAGGTTTGGTTGAAAGATGCAGTGAAATTCCATTGAGCATGGAGTCATGAAACTTGAGGCAATCAATCACAAAATAACAGAGCAACTGTAACAAGGAAGGATAAACAAACTTTTGGATCTTTTGAAGTATCTGTGATGCAGATAGGACGAATACGATTTAAGACTCAATTAAATATAGAGCATACTGAGATGAATTCTATATTGATATTGTTTACAAGCCATATCAGAGTACAATTAAGTAAATTTGGTCCTTAATCTTCTTGAAACAATAAAGAGAGACAACATATGGAAAACTAAGAAAACAATTTCACAAGAGAAAGTACATCACCAATTGCTTGACATGGGAATCCTGGAACAAAGCTCTTTGTATTACTGCAAATTTATCCTTTTCAGTATATTGCACAACTTACATCAATGTACAACCTTTCTTCTTACAAGTTCCAACCTTTATTACATATTCAAAAATTGTTTAAATAATGCTTGATAGAACAATTTTGCAAAATAATAGCTATGAATTAATTATAGAAACAAAGATAAATTAAACATCTCTCAAATTCATCAATGCAAATAGGAACTAAGAGATTATATATGTCCTAGAATAGCTATAGGAAATATGCTTTTATTGAGGCAATAGAAAATATGGGAATTGCTTCCTTGAAAGTAGAACATGCCCCTTTGCGATTTAAGCATTTTTTCTTATCAAAACAGGTCCCTCTGCAACTGCTTCTTCATTCTCAATCATTTTCGTTGACAATTTTGAGCCTTAACAATAGGAAATCAATTTTTTCAATACTGATCCTCTTTCTTGAAATCTGACTGGCTATAGTTGTTTTCACAGCACTATCCATACAAAACATTCTATTTTTCATTTCCCATGATTCAACAGCTGTTGATCCATTCATGCTCTAACACTTCAATTTATTTCATTATGGGAGCCTTTAAACCTTGCAATATCGTCATGATGCTATTTCATAGATTTTGCCTCATTGAAAATTTACTTAAGAAACATTAAAATTACAACGAATTCCAATATTCCTTTAGCCATTTTTTTCTTAGACCCTTCTTGTATTTCTTTACATAGGACCGAGGGTTGTGACCTGGTGTTATGCCTTAAGGTGCTAAGGCTTTTAATTGTTGCAGGGACTATTTTTTTTCATTTATAAACTGTTTTGGCGCCTGAGCTCTTTAAACTAGAAAAAACATGTGCCAAACCCGATATTGGAACTTTCAATCGAAGTTTTTCATGTGTGATACTTTATATCATTCGGGGTGTGAAATCTCTGATGTGCCTAGGCCCTAGGGCTCAGGTGAAATCTCAGGGCCAACTCTTCTTCGCATGTTAAAATTCTTTGGCAAGAAAGGGGACCAATTCTTTGAAATATCGCTTTATAAAGCATCCCCACATAGGACTAAACATATGCACCTGAGTTCTTTAGGATACCAAAACATCGCAATCGACGATTTCATAACACTGTAATTATTTGCACCACCCAAAAATTGTGATCGCTAATGTGCGACGTAGCCCGATTTCATGTAGAGAAAAAAAAGGGAGGGCCTACACGAAGATTTTAACGCATAAACCTTGTTAAACAGTTTCCGCCCCATTTGATGATTTAACACATAAAAGACATATTTTCATACTGTCAACTTTGCAATTAATACCGATACGTGATAGCCCTTAGTATTTTGAGTCTTCACATGAGCACACTCCAACCCTCATCGAAGCTCCTCTCCTGGCGATTTCCAATCAACATTTTTCCATATGATGTACAATACGCCTCCACTGATTGCCGAGCACCAATCAC
Organism: Pinus taeda; assembly: GCA_000404065.3. Taxonomy (NCBI): domain Eukaryota; kingdom Viridiplantae; phylum Streptophyta; class Pinopsida; order Pinales; family Pinaceae; genus Pinus; species Pinus taeda. Next base: position 86,695 of record APFE030928575.1, on the reverse strand, counting down.
ATTTTCAACTTAGTGCCTAGTCCTTTTGTTCCTCACGTGACCATAAGACAACCCCCACATCAGAGCCCCTTTTCCCAATGATTTCCAATCGAAGGTTTCACTTTGATACACAATAAGCTTCAAGCTCCAATTTCCAATCTATGATACATGACATCATCACTGCCATGTCACTACCACATGTCATCCTGTGAGTGGTGACATGTGTCACCTTTTTTCGGCCTCCTCCTACCCTTGAAAATGATGAATGCTTTCCACATTTCCATCGTACGGCCACATCATGTGTCAGTCCAATTTACTGGGTAAATGAAAACATGTATTTTACTTATCAATCCGGGTTGGTAAACCTAGAAGCAAACCAAACTAGCATATGCACAACTATTAACAATATTCTACAACAAAGTGTACTTAGCTTATTATGGGGGGCCTCCAACCTTGCCTGGTAGACCTTTAAAAACACTCAGCTACAGTAATCCATTCAAATCATACAATATGCATAGGAAAATGATAAAGCAAGTCTCTGCCTTTAATTATATTCAGAAAGTAATAGTCTCAAGGTCTCAAGTTTTTCAGTTCTTTTCTAACTATGAATGTCTTTCTTAAATAGGAAAAATCATAAAAATTTAAGCTAAAAAGGTTGTAAAAACTAACAATAACCCTAATCCATCTCATAAGGTCAAAATTACCTGTTTGTTACAAAAAAAGGATGAATCCCACAAAATCATAAAATTGCCCCTGATTCAGGGGATTTCCTAAGCGACTAGTCAGGTTTGACCAATGTTGACTAAATATATTCTGTCTGATTGATTGCAATCCAACGGGTTCTCATCCATCCTTGGTTCCCATTATTTCCAGATATGCATTTGATTTGAGCCTAGGTGTCCTACAACCATGACCTTAATCGAGCCATTACAATATTTTTGAGTTTTGTCCAAATTTAATTTTAATGCTCAATTTTGATTCAAACACTAAACTAATTAAAAGGCATAGTTTGATTACCTTGATGCACACAAAAGAGGAAAGGTGAATATGATAATAAAGTAGTGAGAAAAGGTGGTAAATTATGAAACGTATAAGGTAAAAATAAGCCAAAATCAGAGGTCAACACTCCCCCTTGCTATGCATCAAACATGTCCTCATGCTTGATTGATCCTCTTGGATCTCTTTCTTTTCCTGGGTGCTTGTTTTGATGCCTCCATCTGAGCTGCATGTAGAAGAACCTCTACGCATTCTGCCTCTCCTTCCTCCCTTTTATAGATTTTAGTCTTTACCTTTTGTGTCTCATACTTATACTGCCAATGCTTCTTCTCCTTTAACCATCTGTAGGCTTGCTTTAAATAATAACATTCTGTGTCTCAAGCTTCTTTTCCTTCTCCTTAAGTTGTTTGTTTTCTTTCACAAGTTTGTTGTTTTGACTTTTGTACATATCATTTTCATTCTTTAAATGTATTTCCATTCTCTCTGTCACTTGAAGCTTTGCTTTCAGTTCTTCTAATTATTTTGTCTCATCCTCTTTATCTGGCTTTGAAGTTTCTCCATAAGTCTCTTTGCTATCTTTTTTATTTTCTTACTTAATTTCTCATATGGGGAATAAGAGGATGAATCCTCCTTTTCATATTCCTCATACCATCTGTCTTCTTCTATTTCTTTAAGCTTTTCATTTACCCACTTTTCCAATTCCCCGGGAAGGTCATGATGATCTTTCTGTGCTTCATCAATGGGAAGCTCTTCAAAATATTCTTGTTCATCTATGTCTTGAATATCAACATGAGGTTCCTCCAACGTTTTAATCTCTTCCAATACGTTCTTCTTAGATTTTCTAGGAAAAGAAACAAATAGTTTGTAACTTTCATAGCTTTTCAATTCATTTTTTTTCTTTGATCTTGTCCTAGGGTAATAAGATGTATTCATTACCTCTCTTGAGAAGTTTGACAGAGTATTAGCTTTGGAAGCTACATCTGACTTCTCTTTTTTTTTACTTTCTATGAAATTGTTCCTCTCAAGGAAACTTGTCCATGTTTCCGTTGTTGTGTTCTTTGAGTGATATTCAACCAGCATCTTTATCAGTCCCTAATGATAGTAACTAGTTTCCTTCCTGTCACTTTTTCCATTAACACCTTCAATCATCTTCAATAGGTTTTTTGTAAATAAATATGGAAGGTTGACTTCGTTATCTCCCTTGATATGTTGGAGGACTTAGATGTGGTACATATGTACCACACTATACCTTCCATCACATGTGAGGTATTTTTGAATGATGAGGATGAGTTCTCTCCAAGGTTCTTGAAACCATTCTCTTGTGACTCCATTATTCCAATTGAAGGTTCCTTTTCCAGACTTTTGCAAAAAGAAATTCCAATCTTTTCCTTTGAAATGTTTTCCCCTGTGATAACTTTCTCCCATTTGTGGCAAACCTGTAGCAAGGGCTATGTAATCCTCTGTTACAGGAATAATTATATCTCCTATACTTGTCTTCTCATGTTGATAATTTGCTACAAATGCCTTTGTGACATTTCTATTGTATTCATTGAAATTTTGGAGAAATTCAAGTAAATTTGCTTCATGAAGTTTCTCTCTACTTTCTTGTGTCCATTTCTTTGATTGGAACCCCACTGGTTCAATTCTTCTTTCCATTTTTAAATGTTGTTCTATGTGTTTTTTCATGCCCAAGTCATTAGAAATGATACTCATTTGAATTTTGAAAGAAGAAAAATAGACAGATTTTTGAAACTTTTGTTAACCAGGAACACTTTGAAATTCTCAGTTTGAAGGAAAAATTACGTAATGGATTGATAAAGGGTTTTTGTAAAACTTAGGATCCTTGTGATTTACACCCTACTTCTTAGCTTTTTGAGTTTTCACTAGTCCTTTCTCGATTACTCCTTTCTTGATGCCAGTTGTTTGTTTCTCATACAATTGTCAAACTGAAAACTAGAGTTCTTACCTATAGCTACCCACCAAGTGGTTTCCAAATCCACAAGATAGACTGTCTGTTGACATGTTACAAACATAAATTTTGGCAACAATTTCATATTTACAGGATTCAATTTGGATTTCGTGTGAGGATTTACTACAAGAGTTTTGGGATATCTTACCTATAAAGGGAACATATAACTAGTTTTTTGAACTGTAATAGTTATCTTACACTTGAATCCATATTTTACAATCAGTTCATTTAACAAGTCTCATCTATTTTACGACTTTAGAAAAATAATATAAATCACTAGTTTTGTCCCTTAACTCTTTTGATAGCTTCGTTTTCCAGTGCCTTTGAAGCTTCTCTTTAAATGTTTGACTGCTCCTCTAGGTTTTCTTCTCTGAGAAATGTAGCTTGAACAACTCCTGTAGGCTCTCGACTCAACTCTTCATAGAGGTCAGCTTGGAAATCACATTTAAAAATTATACAAGGCAATTCTTGAAATATTGCTTGTAGTTTCCTTCACTTTATACCAGATGCTTATGATTCCTGAGTGTTGTAGGAGAACTTCTACGACCCATCCACATATATTATATCTCTTTCAAATGGTTTCTTTATGCATCATTGATTTTTACATGACATTTCTTTGAAATTTTGTACTTTATAATATATTTTTTATGATTTGGCTTGTTTCATGTTCACTTCCTATTTTTGTAATAATTTACCATCACAAAGATTGATTAAAATCCATAATAAGTATTTTGATCAACCAACATACCAATTTCGTATTTGATCTTTGACTTTTTGTATCAACTTTCCAGACCTTTTATGATAGGAACATGGCTATCCTCGTTTTGTGATTTTTCTTCAAAGTTTCCTTTATGAGCAAATGATAGTGATTTGATTCTTTTGCATGGAGAAGAATATGAAGCATGATAACCCAATACTTTGTTTGTTATTATGCAATCATGAAATCAATTCATGATATTGCTCTTGACTCTCTTCTGCAACTTATACAATCTTTTTTATCTTATTTCCCATATATGCTTCTGAAAGATTGTTTCTTTAAATGACCACTTCAAGGTCATTTAAAAATTAGAGTCTCATTTTTACTGAAATGACTGTGTTTTAAAACAAAGGATTATTACAAGCTTTGACCTCTAAATACTTCCTTTCTTCAAATTGTTTGCTAAGTAAAAAGTTTTTAATAGGCTTTCTTCAATTCTGACTTACAACTTACTCTAAGATTAACCCATTCTTATTTCATTTTGCAGATAACACTTTCTTATTTTCTCTTTTCAATCATATTGCATTGTTTTTACTAGAAAGGAAAGGAAGTTTGCCCTTTGATTTTGGCTTAATTTTGAGGGGAAATGGAAGCATAGAAAGGGTTTATGGAAGGGTTTATAGAGTGAAGGATAGTTTTATGTAGAAATAGCAAGGATGCATCAAGGTTTGACTAGTCTTTAATTACAATTGTCAATTCAAAATCAAAAGCATTAAAAAAAAATATTAACTTACCGAACTTTCCATTGGTTCTTTGATTGTAGCTTGATTGTAGAAGTATCTTTGTGGATATAGGCTCCTTCTTTGTTTCTCTTGACATGAAGTAGTTTTTTTGAAGTATTTCTCTTGTGTAAATAAATTTTCTTTGAGAAGTAGTCTTTTTGAAGTAGCTCCTTTGGTTGTCACTTAAAGTGTAACCTTTTTTCTTTTCACAGGTCCCTTCTGAAATTTTTGTTGTTGTTGAATGGTCAGGTCCCTCTGAAATTGAATAGCTTGAATTTGAAAGTAGCTTGAAGTAATTGATTTTTTGATGATGATAAGAATAAAATATTTGAGGTGGACAGAATAACAAAAGTATAAATGCTTTGTTTCTCTCTTCCTTTGCTTATTTGGAGACTTGTCCTCAAGTCTAGAATGTCAACTGATACTAAATCAAAAGAAAGGAATTCATATTCTCTAATAACTTGGTTTTCAAATATGAATTCATATTGTTCTGTGCCAGAAATATGGATTTTCACAGCCAATTTTTTTTTTTTCATTTTTTATATATTTTTATTTTATTTTTATTCTGCAATTAAGGAAGGCATATGATTATGCTTTTCCAAAACTTGCATGTCTTCTTCTGCTGAAAGTTTCTTCAGAAAATCATCCTTATTCACTGGCTTGTTGTACATTTTTAGTCTATTTCCATTAACTAAGAATGATGTTGCAGGTTCATCTATTGTTTTAATTTTCGTTGATCCATTGTCAAAGATTTCTTCTATTTCATATGGGCCTAGCCAATGAGTAGTAAATTTTGCTTTGAAATCTTTATATTTCAAATAAAAAAGAAGTGCATAGTACCCTATATGAAAAATATTATTATTAATAAATCTGTCATGCCATTTCTTTCTTTTCTGATGCATTAATGATGTAAGTTCTACAACTTGTTTTCTGATCTCATATAATACATTGAGTTGCATTATTCTTTTTTGTTGTGCTTCTGACAGGTCCAGTCCCAATTCTGCTGCAAGTTTGTATATATGGATCTAGAATTCAATTTGTAACATAACTTCATTTCCATAAACAAGATGATAAGGGCTAAATCCAATGGTGTTCTTCCATGTTATTCTATAATCCCATAGTGCTTCATTCAGTTTATCTGACCAATCCTTTCTATGTAGCTTCATTGTCTTTGTCATGATGTTCTCAAGGAATTTGATTGTTGACTCCACTTGTTCATTTGCCTGAGGGTGATATGGAGTTGATTTGATGTGCTTGATTTTGTATCTCTCTATAATATCCCTAACAAGCTTGGAAATAAACGGTTCTCCTTTATCTGTGACTATTTGTCTTGGAAATCCAAATCTTACAAATATCTCTTCAAAATGAAAAGATACTACTGCATTTTCTGTTGCCTTGCTCATTTCTTTGGCCTCCACCCATTTTGTTACATAGTCAGTACATACTAAGATGTACTTCTTACCATTAAAGGGTGGGTTGATAGGACACACAAAGTCAAGATCCCATTGTTCAAATGGCTCTATAAGTACTTGTGGTTTCAATGGCATTTCATCAGAAACTACAGGCCTTGCTATCCTTTGGCAATTATCACACTTTTTAATATAAGTCTTTGAGTCTCTGAATATTGATGGCCAATAATAGCCTAGATTCAATACCTTGTATGCTGTTCTTTTTCCTGCAAAATGAATTCCCCATGGTTCATCATGAAATGCTTTTAAAATATTGAAAATTTCATATTATCTTATGCATTTTCTAATTAAAATATCAAATCTAGTATAGAAAAGGTCTCCATTAACTCAACTATATCCAACACTATCTCTAATTATTTTCTTTTTCTATTTATTTATAAAATGAGAAGGTAATTTTTTGGATGATAGATAATTAGATACGTCAGTGAACCATGGGATTTTGACTGTTATAGCAAATAAGTGCTCATCGGGAAAATTATCAGAAACATGAACAATCTCACCAAGAAGATGAATCCTTGATAGGAAATCTGCCACTTGATTATCTTTTTCGGGTCGATCCAAAATAGTAATGTTAAGCTCTTACATTAATAACAAACATCTAGTGATTCTTCTATTAGTGATAGGTTTATTCATTAGATATTTTATGGTTGAATGATCAGTATGAATGTACACTTGATATCTTGTTATGTAATGTCTGAATTTATTTACTGCATGCACAACAACTAGCATTTCTTTTTCAATTACTGTATAATTCAACTCTATTGGAGTTAGATTTTTTGCTGATGAAATATATCATAGTTAAATTGATTTTCTTTTTGTCCCAAAGATGCGCCTATTGTTGTATCAGATGCATCAATGGTATGTGAAATGGTAATGACCAATTTGGTCCTCTTAGAATTGGTGCTATGGACAATTTTTGTTTGAGTTTATCGAATGCATGTTGACAATCTGTATTCATTACAATTATATGTCTTTTGTAAGTAGTTTAAATAATGACAAATCTATTTTATTGAAATCTTCAATGAATATTTGGTAATAGTGTGCATATCCCAAGAAAATTCTTACTTATTTTTAAGTTGTTGGTGGTAATAGGTTTACAATGATTTCTATCTTTGCTGGATCCATTTTTATTCCAGATGATGAAATATGGTCTCCCAACACTATCCCTTTAGTTAGAATCATAAAAAAATTCTCATTGCTAAGAGATAGATTTGTGTCAATGCATCTTTGTAAAAAAAATTCCAAATTGTTTAAACAATCATCAAATGTATTCCCATAAATAGTAAAATCATCCATGTAAACTTCTACACATTCATGTATAAGATCAACAAAGATGGTTAGGACTGCTATTTGGAAAGTAGCAGGTGCATTACATAATCTAAAAGGTAACACATTGTAAGCATATGTACCCCATGGACAAGTAAATGTAGTTTTGTCCTGATCCTCTAATGCTATCTTGATTTAATTATAACCACTAAATCCATCAAAAAAAGAAAATAACTTTTCCGTGCTAATGAATCTAGTACTTGATCGATGAATGGTAGCGTGAAATGAACCTTAAGTGTTGCCTTATTAAATTCCCTATAGTCTACACAGATTCTCGATTTTCCATTTTTCTTAGGAACCACGACTAAGGGTGAAACCCATTGACTATCATATATGGGGTAGATAAATCCTACCTGTAGTAGTTTCTTCAATTCTTCTTTTACTATCTGCTTCATCATTGGATTCATTCTTCTTTCTGGTTGTCTTATAGGTTTGATAGTTTCATCTATGTAAATATGGTGGATACATGTTTTTGGATGAATTCCCTACATATCTGTACAATCCAAAGCAAAATGTTTAGAGTATTTCTTTAATAGTACAATTACTCATTCTTCTTGTGATGATTGTAAATTGTTACCAATGTTAAGATTCTTTATGTGGTTGATTTGAATCACTTTACTTTGAGAATTTGTAATTGAGTTAATAGGAAAAATTGTGACAAATGATGTTTGTAACGAATTAATATTGCAAGTTTCCTAAAAGCATTGATCTAACAATTGATTTGCAGCTTCATATTGGATGGTTCTTAGCTTTTCTGAAATATCAGGTTCTGAAATGAAGTGATCTATTAAGTCTTGATTATCCTTTTATCTAAAATCAAAAGCTTGATTAATGCTTAGAATAGGTTGAATTTCTTCTTTTTGTTCATCAAGACAAGATAATAAAGAAGGATATTGAGTAGGAAGATAGAGTGTTACGTGCTTTCTTTCATTTCCATGTGATATGATCATACTTCCTGATCTACATCCAATAAAGGCATCGGTTGTGACTGACCATGGTCTGCCAAGAATTAAAGGATGGCCTCCTAAGTTTGATTTTGGTTGTAGGACTAGAAGTCTACAGGATATTCCAAAGAATCCAAATAAGCAATGATATCTTCGAGTGCTCCTTCTGGCACTACTTTGGATCTATCACCTAGTTCCAAAATTGTAGTGGTCAGTCGGATTTGGAAAGTACAAACATTTCATGGTTTTTGTTCTCATGACATTGATAGAAGCTCCTAAGTCAATTAGAGTTTTAGAAACTGATAAATTGTTGATTGAAATTGTTACCATAGGTATTCTGGGATCAACATATTTTTCAATTGTAGTATTTGTTGACATAAGACTAGCTAATATCCCAATGACATGAATTGTAGGTGGATCTTGTTTTTTTTTTCAATTTTCTTTATGCAAAATTCCATAATTGCATTTGTATAAACAAGAATATCTTTAATAGCATGCAATAAAGGAATTTTAACGTAATAAATTTTCAATTCATCTAAAATATCAAATTTGAGAAGAGAGATTAAAGATTTTTGCTCTACTAACCTTTCCAGAAAATGAGGTGTCTGAGTTATTATTATTCTATTCTTCTGAATTTCATGTTCTGCATTAAGTTTTCCAAGATTTCTCTCCTCCTCAATTTGTTATTCTATAATCATAGGAGAGTCATTTTGTAAGATTTTTCTAGGCCTCAAGTGGATGTTTTGAATAGGAAGAATTGAATATGATGTTCCTTGTTCATTATTGTAGATTGGCCTCTCCACTTTAATACTTGGATTTTCTATTGGTTGGACTAGTAATTGAGTTGGTCTGGGTGGTGTTTGGTTAGAAGACAGCTGAAGCTGCTAAGGTTGTGTTAGTGAAGGCAATGATTTTTGTGTAAATGGATTTGATTAAAGGATTTGCAGAATTGCTGCTATGGAAATGGTTATTGAGGATATGACTGTTGATATGACTTTTGAGGATAAGATTGATATTGTTTCTGATATGGTTGTTGAGGGTAAAATTGTTGGAGAGGTTTGGATCCATAAGCATATCCTCACCAACTTTGTGAAGGTTGGTTTTGGTTTTGCTGAGGAGGCCAAGCCTTCCATGGCATAGGAGCATTCCATGAAGTTTCAACAGGATATTGATAATTTTGAGGAATTTGTTGAGTAAATTGTTTAGGTAAATTTTGAGGCATACCTGTAAACCATGGTTTCCAAGGTCTTCGTGGTGCCAAATAATAGAGAGAGTCAATTCCTTGATATTCATCTATTGAATTTTCATGTAATTCCTTTAGCTTTGGATAATTATAAGTTAGATTATTTTAAGTACAAAGTCCACAAATCTGAATACAATCTAAAGGACATTCCCTTAGTGGATGTTTCTTCCTACATTTAGGACAGAAGATTGATAGTACTTGATCTTGTTCATCTTGTTTCTTGTTAACCTCAAGTACATCAACTTGTGTTCCTAATGCACTCAAGATATCAGTTTTAAAATTCTCAAATAAATTACCTAATTCAACTCTTGTTATGCTTCCTGATGCCGATTTAGTAACTTTTGAATTTGCATCTCTTTTTCCACTTTTAGCTCTCCCTCTGGAATACTTTTTACATAATTCTACAATTTCATCAAATGGAAAATATGAGATGTCTCATTTTCCCATCACATTGAGAATATCAAGATATTCATCTCATATTCCATTGAGAAAAATTGTTCAGATGGTATCAGGATTTAAAGAATGTTGTTTGGATTTTTGTAAGTTGTAAAGAAATAATTCTAAGTATTCCTCCAAACTCTCATATTCTTGTTGAGACATCCTAAAAATATCTTCCTTCAAATCTCTAGGCCTATAATAGGCTTGATAATTCTTAAGAAAAAATTTCCTCATGTCTTCCCAAGAAGTAATAATGTGTTTTCCTAATCCTATAAACCATTTTGCTACTTTAAGAGTAACAGGAAAAAGATGAAGCTTATCTTTATCATTAGTATAACCATAAGTATGACATAAGATATCAAATTCAAACATGAATGAATCAGCGTCTTCAGAAGAAATTCCATAGAAATTTGGTAAGACAGAAGGTGGAATATTCTTTAGTTTTACCGCATCTCTAAGAATTTCTCTAGTATCTAAAATTGGGAATCCAAAAGCAGCTTCTTAATCATTGTCTGTTTCTGCATCATGTCTTCTCTTATTATCATATTCTCTTTTGGCATCTCCTTCTCTTTTTCTTTTTGCTTCTCTTTTCATTTCTTCCTCTCTTTTTCTTTGCCATTCTTTTTGTTGCCTTTCATATTATAACCTTTGTTCTGGAGTTAGTATTGGGATATTAGATCCTTTTCCTTCTTCTGCCTTGTATTTTTCAGCAGTTTTAAATGTTGTAGTAACAAATTGAGATTGTGTATCTTCAACTTGTTTTGTTTGTTCAGGGATAGGTTGATCTAGTTGCTCAAGGATAGGCTGACCTAATTGTTCAAGAATAGCTTGATCAATTGGTTTTCTTGTCTCTCTTTGTTTTCCTATGGAATATGTTCCTATTTGCTTTCGTTTTCTCTTCACTTCATAAGCTAACAAAGTTTGTCTTTCAACAAGCATTAACATTTGTCCTGAATGTTGTTTTTCCTCTAACTCTTCCAAAGTTTGTTTTCAAACAATTGGTGTAGTTAATTCGAATATAGGTGGTTCTCTTTCCACCAATGGTTTAATAGTTGGGGGGTCTTGTTTTGTATATCTACCCTTTTCATCTCTTTGTATAGGAATAAATGACCATAATGAAAAATCCTTTTTTTTTTTTAATATGATCTTCCTAATTAGTTATATCCAAGTATGCTTCCCCAACCACGGTGCCAAAAATACCAGTCCAATTTACTAGGTAAAATAAAACATGTATTTTACTTATTAATCCAGGTTGGAAACTTAGAAGCAAACCAAAGTTTATGGAATCTTGGATTAAACTATTGTAGAAAGTAGTTGTGAAAATAATGGAAATGCATATTACAAATATAATTTATTCCAAAAAGAAAGTAAAACATTTAGATCTACTTTATGAAAGCATAAAAATAATTGGTCAATGAGATTAGTCTATTTTAGAAGATGGAGAAGAGGGTATTTTCTAAGAGTCTTGAGTTGTCCTTCCACAATCTTTTTATAATAACATTTCCAAATATCTAAGAAAGCATGAGAGAATGTGATGCAGGAGCATCAAGGACGTTTTTTATTTTGTAAATATGTTAAAAGGGGGTGTGTTAATTTTTAATATTTTATTAAATTAATTTGAGTAAAATAGGAAAATGTGAGGATCTATTGTAAATATCTTTTTATTAAATAAAAGGATATGATGGAATTTAATTAGTGGAAGGATTTTAGGGATAAAATCTAGATTATAGGGGTGTTGAGATACTTGGGGATTTTGTGGAGTGACTAAAGGGATATGAACCAAAATTGGTTCAATTCAATTGATATAGGTTAGTGAGATTGAGAGTTCAGATGTAGGAGGAGTGAGCAAGGTTTCTCCTTGGAAGCCTTCGGCAATTTGTAAAGGGCCATAGATTTGCATATCTGGCCATAAATATAACTGTTGTGTATGCTTGTTTTTAGGTAAATATGAACATGTTGAATTCAGTTCTGTATGAGCATATTGGCGTTTAATCAATTCTGAGATATGATACTATACATGTATCCGATGGTTGATTTAACTGTGGAATGGAAGGCGTGAATGGTCTTTTTATTTCTTCGCTTATCATTTGACTATGCATTCCAATTTGATTTCATTAAATCAGATGACAATCCTTTGTTTAGACTGAATTGTGGATATCGTTTTCCCACGCATAATAAACTGGGTGTGTTGAATAAAGCGATTGCTTTTTGGGTAGTAAGGCGCTCGGCGTTATTATTATGATTCGGGCTTATCCATATATATGTGCACCAGGACAGAATATAAGGCGAATGTGTATAGCTGTTGCTCCGTGAAGAGCCGCGCTTTTTTATATGGTAACGCTCGGTCCATGATTATCGACGGGGGTAGTTTGCGGATGGCGTAAGTGGTATGCGTATGTGTAATAACCATTTGAAAATTCATATGCCTGTAGTATGTTTACTTGCATCAGAAGCTTTATTGGCGGAAAAAGGGTTCTATAAATTTGTTATGTCTGTGCTGACTTATAACATGTAACTGTTATATATATAGTTCGATTGCATAAGAAGATTGAGACGTGGGAATCGGTTGCATAAGAGGGTTGTGCAGCGACATATTAAAGGTCGCGCCGATACCAAAGAATTGATGCGGATGTGACTTTACGGATCTCTCGGAGCGGAGTGAATTAATACAACTCAAGTTTGAAGTGCATCAGGTCCGGAGATTTTGCATCGGCACTGTTGAAATGGCGATAATTAAATGACATTCATCCTGGGAAATGGTGATTTCCAATTGAAATCGCATATGTGCTGGTGGATCGTATTTGTTAAATGCTCAACTGATGATTCTTGAATTTTCGTCTCTATTCATAATTGATGTTATATAATATGGATTTGCATAAGGTGTTGGAAGCGTATTAGCATTACAACCCTATGCGAAATCGTTGTATGGTAATCGGGTGGATTGGCGTTTTTTTCCAGCATGCTATTGCATCGAGGTTGAGGGCTTAACCACTCTGATCAGATCATAAAGACTTTATGATCGGCGAGTCATATTGTCCGTTTGTGTTGGGCAATTACAAATTATATACATGCGGACCGAATTTGTATGCAGGCCTGTGCGATATATATATGCTTCCACCATAATGATTAATCTGCTGTTCGACTTTAAACTGATAACATGTTTGGACGGAGCTATATAGAGCTGTCAATGCGATGAGCAACTCAACTTCTGCTGTGTCCATTTGCGTTGGATCCGCAGTTTGAAGGGAAGGGTCGTCGGTTGAACAATTGTGATATATGGTTATCAATCAAACTTCTGTGTAAGTAATCGAGCCATCGCCGAGTTGTATCTGCACGAGTGAAGGGAGCAGAGGTATATAAGTTTCATTGCCGAGACAGGGTTATGCATGCGCTATAATTACAACCGCGGCTGTCCGAGTCGTTCATGCATCTGTGGAACTGTATTGAGGGCAGAGATATATATATCTCTCAACTTTAATCAAAACCTTGTCCAGGACAAAACCCAGCCTATAACCATCGCCAGGTAATAGAAGGTAAAGAACATTCAACTCAAGGGGAATATAGTTTGCTGTGGATATATATAAGGTAGTGTTTATATGCCTTTCCTATACAATATATGCACATGAGCATGTCCATTATTAAAGGGTGCGCAAGTTCAATTTCAATATGTGTCTTTTAAGGGCGTTGTTATAAATCATGAGATTATAAATCACCATGAACCAAGCTTTTATATGTTTGGTTGTCAGAGATCCTGGTAGTTGTGGCCTGGGAGAGGCCTGGGCTGCATCAGGTGGTATTAGAGCTGAAATGCTCTGTTGAAATAGAAGGTTTTGTTGAAAACTGAAATGTATTTTTGACTGTATGATGAATGATGAAAGGAAGATCAGAGTTTTAAATTTGATGTGTAAGCTACCCAAATGCAGTAAACAGATTGGCATAAGCGAAAGGAGGAAATGATCATGCAAGATCTTAAGAGGTGAGATGATTTTTCTGAATTGAAATTTGTGATTGAAGTTTATGGTTGCAGAGAAGATGGCATTGAACCTGACATTCAACTAAAGGTTGGATAAGGAGGACAATTGTAGTGTCCTGAAGAAGAAGGTGAGTTGAAGAGATAGCCTAGAGAGTGAGTAGAGGAGAGTGCTCAAAGAGGTTCCAGAGGCAGTGAACCAGTACTTACCAAAAGACTGAGTGAGGAGGGCTTGGTGAGGTAAGTGACAACAGAAGAGATTGCTGTCGTAGAGGCTAGTACAACTCATAGTGAGTGAACAACTCATGGAGAAAGTGATCATGGAGGATCAAGGAAGAGGTTCAGAGGAATGCTGTAGCGATGAGATGACTGGAGAAGTCAGAGAAAGAGAGATTGCAGTAATGAAAGTGCAATTGCAGGTACTAGAGGAATGGTTGCAAAAGCAGGAAAACCAGAATAGAGGATGGATCTTTCCACTGAAGGGGAAGAAAGTGAAGTGGCAGAAGCTACAACAGAAAAGAGATCGACAGATAAACATGCAGTTAATGGAAGAGCTGAAGAAGCTTGAGAAGATGATGGATGTACAGTTTAAGTGTACGCAACTCAGAGCAGCTGATTTGGAAGAGGAGGTTTCGATTGATCAAATAGAGGAGGAGATCATTGACGATTTCTTGAATTATTGGGCAGATCCAGATCAGCTGAATAATGTGAACTCTTGTGTTTTTATAGCTGACAGTTGTGATGTGATTACAGGTTTTGTTGAAGAGGAAGTTCATGTGAATGAAGAAGAGGATCAGCTGGAAGAGCTGGTATATGAACCAACGGTTAAGGTTGTTGAAACTTGTAGTTTTCAAACTGACAAGTTGTATATGAATGCAGGGACTGTAAGTGATGGTGATGTTATGCTTCAGCAATGCCACAGAGAAATTGCATTGCTAGAATATTTGTTGAACAATTCGGAGTATGACAGGGAGATGACAGAAGAAAGAGTTTCGTACAGTGAACGAGTGCAAGAAGATATCATGGAAGCAGATGATGTGGGAGAAAGACTGGTTGACAGTCTTGAGAATTCTTCAGAGGATTCTTTGGGCAAAGAGAATTAGCATAGTGATGTGCTGATGGTGGAGAAGAATTCAGAACAACATACTGAAGTGTTGGCAAAGGAGGATAAGGCACTGATGCCTTCTGATTTTTATTCTAACAAGTGTTTTGTGAATTCAGGAATTGTTGTAGAACATTTGACTCAATTGAGAAGTCAAATGAAGGAAGAAGAAGTTTTCTGTTCTAGAAAACAAGAGGGCATGGATGATTGGGTGGCGGTAAGAAATGAGAAAGTCAGAACAGAAACAAGATTAGAAGCAAGAAGTCAGCAAGTGACAGTACAGATAGAGAAAGTAAAAACTGAGCAAGCTGTCTTAGCTCAGCAGGCAGCAAGAAAGAAAAGGAAAGACAACAAGAGAAAGATAGCGAAGGACTGCAAGAGCAAAGCAAGTGGAGCACTACAGCACAAAATATGGAAACCTGGAAGACAACAGAAGATGACAACAGTAGTAAAGCAATTGACAAGCATGGGGAGATTACAAAATAAAATTTGGGATCCAGGAGGAGATATCCAGACTTATGACCAGGTAGTTATGAATTTTCTTACATGGGGAGTCTGATGCAGGAGCATCAAGGACGTTTTTTATTTTGTAAATATGTCAAAAGGAGGTGTGTTAATTTTTAATATTTTATTAAATTAATTTGGGTAAAATAGGAAATGTGAGGATCTATTGTAAATATCTTTTTATTAAATAAAAGGATATGAGGGAATTTAATTAGTGGAGGGATTTTAGGGATAAAATCTAGATTATAGGGGTGTTGAGATACTTGGGGATTTTGTGGAGTGACTAAAGGGATATGAACCAAAATTGGTTCAATTCAATTGATATAGGTTAGTGAGATTGAGAGTTCAGATGTAGGAGGAGTGAGCAAGGTTTCTCCTTGGAAGCCTTCGACAATTTGTAAAGGGCCATAGATTTGCATATCTGGCCATAAATATAACTGTTGTGTATGCTTGCTTTTAGGTAAATATGAACATGTTGAATTCAGTTCTGTATGAGCATATTGGCGTTTAATCAATTCTGAGATATGATACTATACATGTATCCAATGGTTGATTTAACTGTGGAATGGAAGGCGTGAATGGTCTTTTTATTTCTCCGCTTATCATTTGACTGTGCATTCCAATTTGATTTCATTAAATCAGATGACAATCCTTTGTTTAGACTGAATTGTGGATATCGTTTTCCCACGCATAATAAACTGGGTGTGTTGAATAAGGCGATTGCTTTCTGGGTAGTAAGGCACTCGGTGTTATTATTATGATTCGGGCTTATCCATATATATGTGCACCAGGACAGAATATAAGGTGAATGTGTATAGCTGTTGCTTCGTGAAGAGCCGCGCTTTTTTATATGGTAACGCTCGGTCCATGATTATCGACGGGGGTAGTTTGCGGATGGGCGTAAGTGGTATGCGTATGTGTAATAACCATTTGAAAATTCATATGTCTGCAATATGTTTACTTGTGCCGGAAGCTTTATTAGCGGAAAAAGGGTTCTATAAATTTGTTATGTCTGTGCCGACTTATAACATGTAACTGTTATATATATAGTTCGATTGCATAAGAAGATTGAGACGTGGGAATCGGTTGCATAAGAGGGTTGTGCAGCGACATATTAAAGGCCGCGCTGATACGGAAGAATTGATGCGGATGTGACTTTACGGATCTCTCGGAGCGGAGTGAATTAATACAACTCAGGTTTGAAGTGCATCGGGTTTGGAGATTTTGCATTGGCGCTGTTGAACTGGCGATAATTAAATGACATTCATCCTGGGAAATGGCGATTTCCAATTGAAATCACATATGTGCTGGTGGATCGCATTTGTTAAATGCTCAACTGATGATTCTTGAATTTCCGTCTCTATTCGTAATTGATGTTATATAATATGGATTTGCATGAGGCGCTGGAAGCGTATTAGCATTACAACCCTATGCGAAATCGTTGTATGGTAATCGGGTGGATTGGCATTTTTTTTCCAGCGTGCTATTGCATCGAGGTTGAGGGCTTAACCACTCTGATCAGATCATAAAGACTTTATGATCGGCGAGTCATATCGTCCGTTTGTGCTGGGTGATTGCGAATTATATACATGCGGACCGAATTTGTATGCAGGCATGTGCGATATATATATGCTTCCACCATAATGATTAATCTGCTGTTCGACTTTAAACTGATAACAAGTTTGGACGGAGGTATATAGAGCTGTCAATGTGATGAGAAACTCGACTTCTGCTGTGTCCATTTGCGTTGGATCCGCAGTTTGAAGGGAAGGGTCGTCGGTTGAACAATTGTGATATATGGTTATCAATCAAACTTCTGTGTAAGTAATCGAGCCATCGCCAAGTTGTATCTGCACGAGTGAAGGGAGTAGAGGTATATAAGTTTCATTGCAGGGACAGGGTTATGCATGCACTATAATTACAACCGCGGCTGTCCGAGTCGTTCATGCATCTGTGGAACTGTATTGAGGGTGAAGATACATATATCTCTCAGCTTTAATCAAAACCTTGTCCGGGACAAAACCCAACCTATAACCATCGCCATGTAATAGAAGGTAAAGAACATTCAACTCAAGGGGAATATAGTTTGCTGTGGATATATATAAGGTAGTGTATATATGCCTTTCCTATACAATATATGCACATGAGCATGTCCATTATTAAAGGGTGCGCAAGTTCAATTTCAATATGTGTCTTTTAAGGGCACTGTTATAAATCATGAGATTATAAATCGCCATGAACCAAGCTTTTATATGTTTGGTTGTCAGAGATCCTGGTAGTTGTGGCCTGGGAGAGGCCTGGGCTGCATCATAATGCAACCATGAAAGCACAAAAATTTAATCTAGAAAGGCATTTAAGAAAGTGAATCGTTTTCCAGTCCATTCCTAGCTCATGAAGAAGAGGCTATTTTCTAAGAGTCTCTGTTGTCCTTCCACATACAAACTAGCTACTGAAAGGAAATCAATCTTCACACAACAAATCATGGGCATAACATGAATTCATACTGAAAATATCTACAAGTATATACAACAAATAAATATGATGAGCATAAAGAATTAATGCACAACTATGAACATTATTCTACAACAAAGTGTACTTAGCATAGTATGGGGGCCCTCCAACCTTGCTTGGTACACCTTTAAAAACACTCAGCTATAGTAATCCATTCAAATCATATAGTATGCATAGGAAAATGATAAAGCAAAGTCTTTGTCTTCAATTATCTTTAGAAAGTAATAGTCTCAAAGTCTCAAGTTTTTAAGATCTCTTCTAACAATGAATGTCATGCTTAAATAGGAAAAATCATAACAATATAAGCTAAAAGGTTGTAAAAACTAAAAATAACCCTAATCCATCTCATAAGGTCTAAATTATCTGTTTGTTACATAAAATAAGAATGAATCCCACAAAATCATACAACTACCCATGATTCAGGGGATTTTCTTAGTGACTGGTCAGGTTTGACCAGCGTTGACTGGCTATCTTCTGGCTAACTTGATGCAATCCAATAGGTGCTCATCCATCCTTGGTTCCCATTGTTTCTAGATATGCATTTGATTCGAGCCCAGGTATCCTGCAACCATGACCTTGATCGAGCCATTACAAGCTTTTCGAGTTCTTTCCAAATTTAATTTTAATTCTCAATTTTGATTCAAACACTACATAATTAAAAGACATAGTTTGATTATGTTGATGTGCATAAAAGAGGAAAAATGAGGTGAATATGATAATAAAGTAGTGAGAAAAGGTGGTAAATGATGAAATGTATAAGGTAAAAATAAGCCAAAATCGGAGGCCAACATCATGATGATGTCAGTCATTGCGTGGAACTTATCAGAACCAATCATTGACCACCACGCTTCCCTATGGGAGGAGAGAGAAAAGGCCCAGCCTGGCGTGGTTCTAGGAGAAATTCCTTCGTAATTTGTTTTTGCCTTTCCTGAAATTTTAACACTGAAGGACTTTTCTCGGTGGTTTAATTGCATATCACAATTTTCGAAACCTGTCACTTTTCTCCACTTCGAAAATTCACTGATTTCCAATTGCGATATGACCCATGCCCCCGCCAACTACCGAGTTCATTGATCCATTGACTGTTGACCTCCGATATTGCAATCTCACATATCATTTGTTTCTAAATGTAAACACCCTGTCCTTCCTCGTAAAACACTGATTGACAACCCCGCCGATATATTTTTATGTTCACGTTGTGCATCAGACCTCTGATCGCTGATATGCGATATTGATGATCCCTGATCGCAAATTTTAATTGGACCTCTGATACCTTTCAATATAGACGTCTGATATGCGAGATGTGGGACCCATACTTAGGCATGTTTTCTTGTTTTCAAGCCTTTGAGAAGAATTCTCCTTTTGCCATAAATTTTGATTTTGAGGTCCTTTTGAGGAGATCTATAGCTCATTGGAAATATGCTTCTGAGTACTTTATTATAAAAATACCTACTAGATAATTTACAAAACCTTGAAAATAAAAAAGCCTCCCCATCCTAATACTGATTTGATCATAGGACTTCAAGGACTAAATAGCTTCTTTGATAAGTAAATCTTTAGGCTATAGGTAAACTTGAAAAGAAGATTCCCAAAAAAAAATAATTGGACACATATTATAATTACCTATATCTATAGGACCCTAAGATTGGCTACAATGGGGATGGAATCCTCCTTGTGAGGTGTCAATAACATCGTAGGTCAATAGCACTTTCTCTTGGCAATGGGGTCAAAACTAAAAACCAACTAACTACAAACTGAATTACATAACTAAAAAGTTTAAAGGAAATAAGTCAATTCTGACAACACATCACCAAAGTCTTAGGGAATTTTCCTTGGGCTTAAAACCATGATGATAACCCTCCACTCCTGCTAAAAATATATACACTAGTTTATCTCTTCTTTCAAATATAACTAGTCAATCAAATGGCTACTTGACTGAGTTCTACTCATAGTTCCCTTGAGCATACAAAAGAAGAAAAAGAATGGAGACTCAGGATTCAAATGACTCTTAAAAAAAATATTGGTAAAGAGTAAAAGCTTCCATAAACCCTGCAACGGACTGGCCATGGGATGACAATAGTTTTCTTTTGATGGTTTCAAGATACTAGTAAAATAATCTTCAAAAACATAACTAGTTACCTCCACAAGAGCACTTTGTTCATCAATTTTTCTCTCTTCAACTGAGGCAACCACCTGATCCATAACAGTAATGTGCACATCTAGAACAACTTTCTCTTCTTTAATAGACTCTTCATTATCTTAATCTGAAGGAAGATCTTCAATTGAGGCAACGATATCTTGAGTAATAAGAAAGTTTACACCCACAGGCTCTAGAAAAACCTACTCTTCTTCATAATTATCCTGAATAATTTCGTTAATAAGAATAGTTGTGCATGTGGCTTCATGAATATGTTCAAAAATTTCTGAATTAATCTTAAAGGAACAAACTTGTTGCATATTATTGCTAAAGATAATGGATGAATTGTGACTTTATTGAGTTTCTATGCTAGCAAACTCATAATTCCAACTTTCAGATTTTTTTCCCTGAATAAGAAACTCAAGAGAAATAGGGAATAAAAGGAAACTAGAATGATCATTTTCATTTCCTAAAATTAGAGAATATTTTTGCTAACTATCATCCGTAAGCTTTGTTGCTAATAAAGGTTGTGAAATGTCATCAACAAGTTCAGGAGAAAGAAATTCATTGAAACACATATTTGTTTCATTTTCAACCATGGGAGAAATAACTATGTTGGGAATAGGATCCCCCAAGGACAGTTTTGGGGCTAAAATCCCATGTTTTGGGACAAGTTTTGTAATAAAATTGTAAATTCTCCGCATTTTGTGGTCGCGGAGCACAAAGGTGTCATGAGTCATGAAGGGTTGTCCGCCCTTATTTTGTAAAGTGTAAAGTCAATTGTAAAGATCCACCCATGGCCCGCAAACCATGGGATTGTATAAAAGGAGCTAAGTAAGTAAGCTCTAAGTAGTGAAGTGGAGAAGACAAGTTTTGGAGTCTTGGTAGAGAAGTCTAAGTTTCGGGTCTTAGCATAGGTAGAGGCTCTATAGCTGAGTACATAAAGGCCTAGGGTGGAAGTTTACAGCTGAGTGCATAAACCCTTGCAGCGATGTGCGCAGGGCAGATGAACTCTGTAATAATCTAAAGATATAAATTAAGAGAAGTATTCTACAAATTCTATGTCTTTATTTCCTATTAATGCATCTGGTTATATTGCGTTTTAGGTTTAATTTACAATATTTATGTAATGCACGAATATATGTAATTATATTGGGTAAATGAATGTAAGTAAGAATATCAGATTACGTGGTGCTAACTGTGATTGTTTAGTAAGATAAGTAAAACACTTAAGATAACTTGGGAACCTGTACAATACGTTGTCATAGCGGCACGAAAGTACTTGGATCGCAAGCTAAGGTTGTGCGAAGGTCAATTGTACTCATTCACGGAGGTATTGAAGGCTGGAATAAAGGTCTAGAATAATATAGCCCTAGAACTTAACGACCTGCGCGAAAGAAGGAACATAGGGTATCAACTGACATCATGACCATTTCAGAGTATAGAAACTTGGTTCCAGCATCCCCCCATACTGCTTCGGGTGAGACTTCAGTCCACGCTCAACAGGTTAATGCCGAAAGGGCCAGTAGTGTAGGGATTTGATTGGCTAACTAACATTGAACTTGGGTCAGGCCCAACGCAACCAAAAAATGGTTCCATTGTCGGGATTGGAATCTGCATAGGAGATGTGTGATGTCGTATCATTTGAATCCAACGAAGAAAGAGGTTGAAGATTGGTTGGATAGGAATATCCATGAATTCACGGTGCAGGGGAACATAAATCTATGACTGACAAAGGAACAGTGGCTTGATAGGTACCTATATACAAAAATCCACGAGATCTTTTTATGTTCTTTTCCAGTTGAGTTATACGAGTGGATCACGAAGCTAGTGGATAGCTAAGGAAGGTGGAGACTTGACAGTCTGATTGTTTGGACCCTAGAGTTAGTACAGAGACTGGAAGCCTCTAAGGATAAGATCACTCATGCTATCAATCATTGGTTCAATCACATCATAGGAGGATTTGTGGCTAAGTTTGAGGTCGATACCTCAGTTAGCTACAACGAGGCAGAGCGACACTTTTTCAATGGTCCACAAGGTAATTACTTGAAGTCTTTGAATACATGGATTAAGATGTTATTGTGTGAAAAACGGGTTGTGTAGCTACCTTGATGTTCGGAGCTACGCGAAGTGGAAAGACCTATAGAAATGAAGGAAGAAAGGGTCCTGAGTATAGCCCACTGATCTCACTATTGTTAGGTGACAAAGAAGGAGTAGTGTAGGCTTCTTCGTGAAGTGTAGTTTAGTTAATTAAACAAGGATTCCCACAACTGCCACCTCCACCCACACCACCTCAAACTTCACCACCATGACCTATGACTTCACCCATACCACCACCACCTCCATCGC
This sequence comes from Pinus taeda, assembly GCA_000404065.3. Lineage (NCBI taxonomy): Eukaryota > Viridiplantae > Streptophyta > Pinopsida > Pinales > Pinaceae > Pinus > Pinus taeda. Next base: position 64,279 of record APFE030928575.1, on the reverse strand, counting down.
AGTTCAACATGGAAAATTTAGTGAAGCTACCTTTGTTTAAATTCTTGGGAAATGAGGACCTAGACTAGTTTTGGTTCATTATTAAAGCTATATGGGAAGCTCAGGGTGTACAGATGATCACATGAAGAATGAAACATTGCTTAATGATTTGCAGGATTGTGCACTAACCTGGTACACCAAATACTCTAATGATAACCCAAACACTCGAGCGGCATATATTCAGACTGCGTTGAATAAATAATTCAGTAGGCCTAAATTTGAGGCACAATCAATTGTCGAGTTAAGGAAATCACGATGAAACCAGGTGAAACACCTTGGGAATTGGATCAGAGGATGAAGTGTAAAATCCACGAAGCTACTATGAACTTAATAGATGGATAGCACTGCGAGTGGTTCGTGGCTTCGCTCCTGCCACACCTAAGGGTTGCACTGTCACAACAAAAGATTACGACTTAGGAAGAGGCCTTGGAGATTGCAATGAGATTACATGAAACACCGATGCAAGATCGGAATATGGGGGTTCAGTAGATCCATGGCAATTGAAAAACCTTTGCCTTGAAATGCAAAGTTTGAAGCAGGATAGAACAGTTTGACCAGAGGTGCACGAAGAGGTATTTTTCTTGAAATGTAAAGGTCAGGAGCATGAAAAAGACCATTGCTTGGTATTTGCAAACCATATTGTAGGAGGAGGATCGATTCCTTTGAGGCTGGAATCCCAAGCAAGACTGATCACGGGGCTTGCGTTGTGGTGCACTATATGTCAGGTAGCAAGAAAACATATGATGGATAACTATCATTTGTTGTAGAAGTTTGTAAAAGCACCACAACAATTGTTTTGCAACTCCTCTAGGTCGGTAGTGCATGATGAGCACAACTATAGAATTTATGAATTAATGATGGATAGAACACCCACCTATAGGGTTCAGGCAGAAATGTGGCCCCCTAACTAGAGCACAGGGATGGCGCGAATAGGCTTTCAAGGGCGCAGACAAGGCCAAGGTGGAGGAGGACTGGGCAGAGGTCAAGGACAACTAATCTGCTACAATTGTGGAGGACCAAGACACTATGCTCGCGAATGCACTAACCCTATGTGACCATCGTGCAAATATTGTACTCAGTTTGATCATGAGACGGAAGACTGTCCTACGCTGATAGCTAGGATACACGACAAAGGGGTGCTACCACCTTAGCTGACTCAGAACCTGCAAATGATGAGGTCTAAGCCTCGCGAAGAGGATCTAAAATGAATATAGTGCTCCAAAGTGGAATTATAGTAGGGGATGATAAGGGGAAACAACCCGAAGATAGCGCATGGGTTCGAAAAGCTCTAGCGAAGGAGGTTGAGTTTGACTTAGAGCGCGCACATGAAACATTCATGGAAGCAAAGAAGATATTCATTGAGGCCTCCACCTCAGGGAGCAAGGATAAGACTGATGAGGAATTGGACCCTTCCATGCTTATGACCTTTCTAGAGACCTGCATGAAGCTATTGCATGATAGCAAGGATGTGAAGGGATTATAGGAGATTATAAATAGATGTGCTAGAAACACTCTAGGTGAACCATGCATGGTACGAAATATTGGTAAGCATAAAGCAAGGATAGGAGGAGAGATGAGACTAACCCTGCAGATAGGAGAATATGAAATGGATTAGGTTTTTTTTGGATATGGGGTTAGACGTGAACGTTCTACCAAAGCAGACTTGGCAGCGGATGGGAAGACCCATGCTAGAGTGGTCTCTAATTCAGTTAAGGATGGAAAATCAACAAAAGATCATCCCCATGGGATGACTGCAAGGAGTAACTGTAGATATTGAAGGCGCAAGCGCGTTGGCTAACTTTGAAGTAATAGAAATTATGGATGCCATCAACCCCTACCCTGCACTCCTTGGCATTGATTGGGCTATTGATATGAATGGGGTAATCAACCTAAAGAAACGAAAGATGATATTTGAGAAGAAATCGCTTTGTGTAATAGTACCCCTAGATCCTGCTGAAGGATCATGCTATTCTAAACCAGTCCATGATTATGAGAGCGATGATGATTTGGACTGCAGATATAAGATAACAGTGTGAGACTAATATTGGGTGAATCCAACAATGGATGGACGAATTACATGGGATCACGAGAGTTCCTGCACCTCAGACTCTGATGAAGAATTAGAGTGCTGGCAGAATCGACTACATGAAGTAACCATGCTAAGTTGTAACATGATGACCCAGTCTCTGCGCTGTGTGTCATCAGAGATAAGAAATTTTCCCACTTATGATGGCTTGAATGATGTAGATGTATTTTTGGATGCATTTGAGAGGGAGGTACCAGAAACGCAACACTTCCAGGCTTTGGACTAGGCATTGCATGCTACGCCCGCAAGGTAGTGGGGTACGCACAAGGGTAGCTTTGATGATTGGCACGAGTGTAGGAGGGTGATGAGAACATGCTTTGGGAAACTAAAGGTATGAATGACATACAAATATGATGGGAAGGATGATCCATGTGCACACTTGGCCAAATGGGCTTAGGCTTATGGAGCAAAGCCCCAACTGAAATGGGTGCACTTGTTCTGTCATACCTTGGATGTCGTCTCGATGAGTTGGTACTTAGAAACACAACTTTGCCATGGTACAAGTGAATGTGATATTCTACACGAAGGATTCATAATGACATTTAGCTTTGAAGACCATTTCACTGTATTGACAAAGTGCTACAAGAAGTGAAAGCAATAATCTTTAGGATACTGCAGGATCCGTTGGATCTAATTCAACCCGATTGGACTACTCAGCTTAGCCACACACTGGAATGCTATAACGTGGCTGCTGAAGAAGAAGATGAGGATCCACAAAATATTAACATCCCTGAAACAGAGGGTCACTGCGAAGTTGAGGGATCATAGATTAAGAATCTTGATATAACCACGCCACTAAAAATGAAACAGGTAAATATTGGTATGGAGGCGAAGTCTAAATTAACGAAGATTGGAGATTACAGGGATGATGCGATGGTGGATAATGTCGCTGAATTGCTCCGCAAATACCAGGATTTGTTCCCTACCAAGTTTACGAAGCTAAAATGGATAATAGGAGACCTGGGTGTTATGAAGATCACGTTAAAACCTTACGCGAAGCCAGTTAAGCAAAGACCTTACTGCCTCAATATGAAGTCTAAGGAGAAGATATGCTTAGAGCTAGATAAGATGCTCATGACAGACATCATTGAGGCCATAGAAGAATCTGATTGGGTAAGCCCAATGGTGGTATATGAAAAGAAGCAGAAGGATGAAATCAAGATATGCATAGATCTCAGGAAGTTGAGTGATGCTTGCATACATGATCCTTTCCAAACTCTGCTCACTGATGAGGTATTGGATAATGTAGGTGGCCAGGAAGTGTACTCCTTCATTGATAAGTTCTCTGGGTACCATCAAGTCAAGTTCACGTCGGAGGATAGAAGAAAGATGACCTTCACAATTGAGTGGGGATGTTTTCAGTACACTGTAACTCCTTTCAGATTGAAGAATGCACCTACAATTTTTTCGCGCATAGTCATTACTGCGTTCAAGGAATTTATTCATAAATTTCTAGAAGTGTACTTTAATGACTGGACTGCTTTTGGGTTGGTCAAATTCCATGTCTCAATTTTGCGCCTGATGCTAGATACCTGTCAAATATACCAGATTGCGTTCAATTTCAAGAAATGCATGTCTTATGTTCCTTTTGGGACCCTGCTGGGTCATGTGGTTTGTAGGCAGGGACTAATGGTAGATCCCACAAAGATCATGGTGATACTTAACTTGGAAGTGCCGAGGAGTGTGAAAAAACTGCGTACAACCTAGGACATACTGGGTATTATAGGAAGTTTATCAAGGGCTATGCCCAGATCACCGCGCTTATGGAGAAGTTGTTTAAAAAGGATGTCACGTTCTGTTTGAATGAGGACTGTAAGAAAAGCTTGGATGTATTGAAAGAAAAGATGGTCACTGAGATGATTTTAGTCTTCTTGAATTGGAAGAAGGAGTTTCATGTACATGTTAATGTGTCATGTATAGCACTTGGGGCAGTACTGACACAAGCTGGCGGAGGAGAAGTGGATCATCTTATAACGTTCGCAAGAAGAAGGTTATCCAAGGTTGATAATAACTATTCCACCACCAAGCGCGAAGAGTTAGCCATGGTATACACACTCCAGAAGTTTAAACACTATTTGTTGGGTGGACATTTTAAGATGTATAAGGATCATTCTGCGTTGAAATACTTGGTCAATAATCCTGTGTTGGGGGGGCGCAATCTGCAGGTGCTTGTTATTGTTCTAGGATTATGATTTTGAAGATATTGTGAAGCCTGGACAACTGAACAGAGGACCAGACCATCTGTCGTGCATCGAAACAAGGGAAGAGCGCACTAATTTGGAAGAGGGATTGCCTCACGCGCAACTATTTGTAGTGTGTGTCGCGGATGATCATTTTGAAGTCATCATACACTTCCTAATGACAGGAACTGCCCCAAAAGGTTACATCGTCTAGTAGAAGAAGGAGTTAGTGGTGCACACGACAGAATTTTCTGTCATTGCTGGGCATATGTACAAAATGGGGTCTGATCAAATATTGTGACGATACATATCAGAGTTTGAAAGGAGTAGTATCCTCACAGATGCTCATGGGGACACCGCGGGAAGTTATTATGTAGGAAGAGTGACTGCGTAGAAGATTCTACACGCTAGGTTGTGGTGGCCAACCCTCCATTAGGATTCAAAATCTTAGTGCAAGGCGTGTGATGTGTGTCAAAGGACAGGCAAGCCATCGTAGAGAGATGAGCTACCTCTGTATCCATAGATGACATTACAACCCTTTGAGAAATGGGTGATAGATTTTGCGGGACCCATTCAGCCCCAAGGGAAGAAGACGGGAGCGTGGTACATTACCACCACAATGGAGTATTTGACTCGATGGGTGGAGGCACAACATGTGAAGGATTTTGCGGGTGAGACTACTGTGAATTTCCTCTTTGAGTATGTACTGACGCGATTTGGGTGTTCAAATATTTTGATGAGTGATCGCGGTACACACTTTTTGAATGAGATGATCAGTGCACTGGCAGAGGAATTTCAGGTATATCACCAGAAGAGTACACCTTATCAGCCACAGGCTGACAAGATGGCAGAAGCATTCAATAAGGTGTTAGAAATTGCACTGACCAAGGTTCAATGCTCAACAAAGTGATTGGGACCTATGCATATCCGTAATACTATGGGCCTATTGGACAACACGCAAGAAGTTGACTGGATAGACACCATTTAGGCTTGTATATGGCTTTGAAGTAGTGATGCCCATGGAATACATTGTGCCTAGTCTGCACATAGCGGCAATAATAGGTATGATGGATCGTGGATCCCTGGAAGAGAGGCTCCCGCAGCTAGCTGAGCTTGAGGAAGAGATATTTCTAGCTAGATTCCACCAACAGGTCCAAAAGCAACACGAAAAAGCATGGAATGATTGACACATTAGGTTGTGCACCTTTAAGGTAAATGATCTGGTTTTTTTATATGACAGTAAGTTTGATAAATTTATAGGGAAGTTCAGAATGCACTGGTTAGGGCCCTATGTCATTAGGGAGATTACCAATGGTGGAGAAGTTCAGTTGGTCAAATTGAATGGAGATCCCTTCCCAGGAAAGGTGAATGGCATCCGATTGAAGCCATACACCGGTGGTCTGTCCATGAGACTATATGAGGGTAGCATAGTCTTAGTGCTCCAGGCAGCTGAAACAAGAGGCGGGACTATAAACTACACTGCCCAGGTTGGGGAGCTATGCGATTGGAGGATTGTGTGAAGAAAGGAAGTGTCACATGGTTCGCCGTAGTGCGAAGGGAGCTACACTACCCAGGAAGAAATCACATAGGTCAGTCGAAAAATGACCGTTAAATTCACTGTTCATGATTTGACCGTAGAAATGAGAACAAATAGAGTGGGCGGCCAGCATTTAAGATGAAATTTATGGGTCAAATCCTTGAAAATATACCGCCAATCTAGCATTAATGAAGCGAATGTGGGGGGAATGGTTGGATTTGAATTCAAAATGGCTACCCAACAAAAAACACTTAGCATTTTGAGAATTGATTTGTTAAGCTCTCAGGCGCACATGAACCGAGAATTCTTCGAAGTTTTGATAGCGAGTTCGACGTTTGAGAAATTACCAAAGGCGACACGAGAACTATTGAATAGTGTCATGTTAACACTTGCGGAAGCTATGGAAACCAAAGCAATGACAGTTGAGGAGGGTGTGCCAGATGTTTTTAGGGAGGCAGAAGAAGTTGCCCCGGAGGTTGCAGAAGAATTAGCTGAAGTTCCCAAATCACCACGGACACCTAGACAAAAGCTGACCCAAACCAAGGAGAGTGCAAAGGATTAAAAGGGTAAAAAACCTACAATACTGGTGCATGCATCACCGAGAAGAAACCCACCGAAGGACAAGCCGACCGCACAGGAAAAGGGCAAAGGCATCAATATGGAGTTGGAGGAGGAAGAAATCGAAGACATCCTTATGGATGATGATGACTTGGTGATAGACATGGAGGAAGTTGAAGTCCAGGGTGCTGACCCTATCACTCGGTTTCCTGAGTATGTCCCTCCGTGCAAGGGTAAGACCAAGATGCCAAAGGACATTAACGAGAGCAAGGTCCCCTTGCAAACCCCTTTGTTGCTGGATGAGATTTTCTTTGAAAGACCACGCTTGGGGCAGGTTCCTCTGTTAAAGCTCGAAGATTGGGATTTAGCTAACCATGAGAAGTTCCCACACTTGGCGATCGAGTAGATAATGTGCCGCATTTTTTACACAACCACCAGGATATCCACATTGGAGCCGTGGAAGTGGCTCAGGGGAGTAGACAAGGCATCTCTGCTCAACTTCCTATGGTTGCCACATTACAACTGCACCCCCATTATAGTGTTGGTCATCAAGCAACTGCTATGCTTGGTGCATGATGGGTTTCTGTGGCTGGACGATCCAATACCCATGATTGACAGATTGATCCATAGGATCACACGGCTGCCCTACACAGGAGAAAATATGGCCATGATGTTTGGCAGAAAAGGTGGCGAGCAGGCCCTTGTGAAGGCCATGAAGGAGAAATTTAAGCTTGTGAAGAAACCACGAGGCTATGCCATCTCAAGTATCAATGAAACTGCAGTCAAGGTGGCCACACAGATTTTGGCAGGAAAGGTGATGAGGAAATGTCGCACAAATGAGGTGCTCACACTTGTCGTCGAGCTAGCAGCCCAATGCGCTAAAGGAGTCTAGTTCAATTGGGTACACTATCTCTATAATGAGCTCCTTGCAAACTGTCGTGAGGCACAAGAGCTCAGCAATACTTTCCACTATGTGTGGCTCTTACTGTCTATTGTTCTGGTAGCATGGGAGCTACTAGAAGACAACAAATTTCCCTCGGTCACATCGAACCTACCAGAATTAGCGAAGTACGCTTCACTGTGTGTGACCAAGGATGCGCAACGCATAAAAGATAACAAGATCTTCTGGATATTGATAGAGATGAACATCCACATGGCCATCAATCACAAATTGCGGCTGTCACCTACTATGTTTGCCAACCTACAAGGGTATGTGGAGTTCAAGGCAGTTTTTCACCATGTGTCAATCAGGGCATGGAAGGACCCTGTGTAGACATGGTATGACTAGCCTTACTTGACAACGGATGATTCCATTGATGCAATACTTGATCGTTGGTCAAAAGAGTGGTGCACTACATCAAAATTGGCAGTGGGGGCAAGCAATTCCTCCATGCAATGCAATAAGGAAGAGGCTAAGCTCAAGATGGTACAGTTGGCCAAGAAGAGGAAGAAGGAGGCTACTAACAAGGCCCAGGTGGAGCACGACACCGCCCAGCAGATGGAGAAGCAAACAGGTGGACCAAAGCGAGGTTCTAACAAAGGCGCGAGGTCGTCTTCAACCGACAAAGAGGAGGAAACGGATGAGCAAAGCAAGCAGCATGGCACGGACCTGCTGGTGACGTCCGCCCTTATCAAGCATCCATGGGAATAAGAGAAAGGAGAGTCAAGGAAGAAATCCAAGGCCACTAAGACATCACTGGACCCAATTGCACTCACAAAGGGTGATTTGCATGAAATTGGAGACACGGTGCAAGATGTCACCGTGGCGGCCCTACAACAGTTTGAGTAGCCACAACAATTAATATTAGGCACCATCTAGATAGGTTTGCAGGAGATGCAGACCCGTGCATCACATGTTTGCATGGTGTCCACCAGCCTCACTATCGACACTTCAGAAGCTACAAAGATGCTCCGTACAAAGGTCTTGAGCACGATAATGTTGCCCGATGGAGCACTGACCACGAAGAATGAAGTTGAAAGGCCCGCTATCAGCACCCTCAAGGGAGTGGGGTTGACTCTGGCAGCTCTCCCTAGTGAGGTGCTCCACCTATTGCAGGATGGAGTGATTGCGGAGCTGAGGGCCCATGAACACCATGCTTTATGGGTGATCAATGAGCAGAGGATTAACAATGAGTAGATGGCCATACAACGAGACTCTTCCATTGCCACCATGATTGAGGTAATTGACCAAAACAAGAGCATAATTCAAGTCGTGGAGGAGGCATGCCGAATGGTCCCAGAGTTGACCATTCCCGAGGAAGAACTGGTCAAGGTGCACATCCGCAAGCTTGCTACAGGGGTGCGCAGTGCTCGCACAGAGATGGCTAGGGTTCAACTAGAGTTGAACCTACAAATTACCAAATTACAGCTGAAGTCCCAACCTTCAACTCCACTATAAGTAAAGGAGCAGTGTGCAACCGCTGCCACAAAGGTGATAGTGGCAGTCGACAGTGTAGTAGCAGACTGCACACAACTTTTTGAACAATCGTTCGATGTCCAGACGAGCCTGGACCCTAATGTACAATGGCTAGAGACATAAGTGTGAGACCTACAATAGCACTATGACTAGTTAAAAAGAATAGTGTGAACTGTCATCTCACGCAGAGACTGGAAAAGCTGTAGGATGCCAAGTAGTTGAAAGAATAGGTAGATGCAGCATAGCATAAGGAGGCAGTGTTGAATGTGCGATTGAAGCCCTGGTTGGATGAGGCTTATGCAGTTACAACCTCTATTGAAGGTAATCTTGCTACTATGTAAGCAACTCAGCAGAAGCTTCAGGCCGATAGTTCAGGAGCAATGACCGAGACGTTGGTTGAAGAAGTGAAGCAGGCGACCACACAATGCACTGCGGAGGTTGCGGTCATACAGGTTGAACTAGGAGATCTTCATGCTAAGATCTCTATGCCTGTAGAGTCACTTGAGGGTGAGTCACGATGTTTGTGTTGGGGGCCTGTTGGGAACAAGATCCCCCAAGGATAGTTTTGGGGCTAAAAGCCCACGTTTTGAGACAAGTTTTGTAATAAAATTGTAAAGTCACCACATTTTGTGGTCCCAGAGCATGAAGGTGTCATGAGTCATGAAGGGTTGTCCGCCCTTATTTTGTAAAGTGTAAAGTCAGTTATAAAGATCCACCCATGGTCCATGGACCATGTGATTGTATAAAAGGAGCTAAGTAAGTAAGCTCTAAGTAGTGAAGTGAAGAAGACAAGTCTTGGAGTCTTGGTAGAGATGTCTAAATTTCGGGTCTTAGCCTAGGTAGAGGCTCTGCAACTGAGTGAGCAGAGGCCTAGGGTGGAAGTCCGCAGCTGAGTGTGCAGATCCCTACAGCTGTGTGTGCAGGGTGGATAGATTCTGTAATAATCTAAGGATATCAATTAAGAGAATTATTCTACAAATTCTATGTCTTTATTTCTTGTTAATGCATATGGTTATATTGCATTTTGGGTTTAATTTATAATGTTTATGTAATGCAAAAATATATGTGATTATATTGGGTAAATGAATGCAAGTAAGAATATCAGATTACATGGCGCTAACTATGATTATTTAGTAAGATAAGTAAAACACTTAAGATAACTTTGCAACCTGTATAATACGCTATCATAACAGCACGAAAGTACTTGGATTGTAGGCTAAGGCTATGCAAAGGTCAATCATACGCCTTTGCAGAGGTATTGAAGGCTGGAATAAAGGGCTAGATTGAGAGAGCCCTAGAACTTAATGACTTGCGTGAAAGCAAGAACATAGGGTATAAACCGACATCACGACCATCACAGGGTGCAGACACTTGGTTCCAACATCCCCGCATACTACTTCGGGTGAGACTTTGGTCCGCGCTCTGCGGGATGATGCCTAAAGGGCCAGCAGTGTAGGGATTTGTTTTGGTTAACTACTGTTGAACCTGGGTCAAGCCCCATGCAGCCAACAAACTACTTGCTGAAAATTTTCTTGAGTGTCATAGCAACCATCTTCTACATATTCTTTATGATTGAAAGGTCCCTCATCAATAGCCTCTATAATCTCATGAACCATAAATTGATCATCTTCATAAAAGCTTTCCAAATCCTCAATAAATTTGTCAAAAATGTGTGAAACAATCTTTGACCAGTAACAAAGAAGGATTATGTTCTTTTTATCTCTCATAAAATCCTATATGAAAATATATAAGAGAATATAAACAATTATTTGCAAAGATTTCATACCATGATTGTGTATTTCCCTCCAAGGACACCATAAATATATTCATAATACAATATTCGTGAAATTTAACTTTAAACCTATGGATATGCATATGAAATTTAATCAAATGCAAAGAAACATCATCCCCTTTTTTAATCTTTGAATGTAGGTAAATAAGTATGCCAAATTACGCCAGGCATGTGATTTGGAAAACCTGGAATATGAACATGGTGCATAGGAGCATACCTTTTAGATTGAGAACTCATTTTGATTTATGGATCCTAATGCTAGTGTAGTCTTTAGATCAGTTTGAAATTGTTTGGAGTTTCCAGGTGAATGTTTTCAGCCTTTTTGTGTCTAATCATTGTCCACCATCAGTAATTAGATCTGAAACTTGATACTCTTTCCTGAGGATGATGAAACCTTCAATCCCCAATATGTTTTCCAGAATTTTATCACTCTGTAATTTCCCCAGTTTGAGGAGATAAAGCTAGAGGTAACCAAAAAATCACTTTTAAAGTTGAGATCAAGTCCTTCCAGCTTGAAAAAGGGATCTCTCTACTTGATTTGAATTTTTGTTCAAGATTTTAGGCTACTTATGAAAGTTTGAGGTGGGATTTTTCAAAGGTTTGGTTGAAATACACAAGGAAAGTCCATTGGGCATGGAGTCATGAAACTTAAGGAATTTAGTCACAAAATAACATAATTGCTGTAACAGGGCAAGATAGGTAAGCTTTTGGATATTTTAAAATATATGTGATGTGGATAGGATGAATATGATTTAAGAATCAATTAAATATAGAACATACTGTGATGAATTCTATATTCAAAATTAGACATAAAACATTGATATTTTTTACAAGCCAGAGCATAGTACAATGAAGTAAATTCGGCCCTTAATCTTCTTGAAACAATAAAGAGAGACAACATATGGAAAACTAAGAGAAATTACATCAACAATTGCTTGATATGGGAATCCTGGAACAAAGCTCTCTGTATTACTGCAAATTGATCCCTTTCAATATAATACACAACTTACATCAATGTACAACCTTTCTTCATACAAGTTCCAACCTTTATTACATATTCAAAACTTGTTAAAATTATGATTGACATAACGGTTTTTCATAACAATTGCTGTGACTTAATTATAGAAACAAAGATAAATTAAACATTTCTCAAATTCATGAATGTAAAGATGAACAAAGAGATTTTGTATGTCCTAGAATATCTATTAGATATCTTCTTTTATTCAGGCAACAGAAAACTGATGAACTTCTTCCTTGAAGGTAGAATGGGTCCTCTGTGATTTAAGAATTTATGCTTATCAAAATAGGCCCCTTTGCAACTGCTTCTTCTTTCTCATTCGTTTTTGTTGCCTTAACAATAGGAAATCAATTTTTTCAATACTGAACCTCTTTCTTGAAATCTGAGTGGTTGTAGTTGTTTTTGCAACACTATCCATAAAAAAACATTCTATTTCTCCTTTCCCATGATTCAACAACTATTGATCCATTCATGCTCTAACACTTAAAATTGTTTCATTATGGAAGCCTTTAAACCCTACAATATCTTGGTGATGTTATTTCAAAGCTTTTGCATCATCGGAAAGTTACTTAAGAAACATTAAAATTACAGCGAATTCCAATATTCCCTTAGCCCTTTTGTGTTTAGCCCCTTCTTGTATTTATTTGCATAGGACCAAGGGATGAGACCTGGTGTTATGCCTTAAGGTGATAAGGCTTTTAATTGTTGCTAGGACTGTTTGTTTTCCTTTATAAATTGTTTTGGTGCCTGAGCTCTTTAAACCAGAAAAAATGTGTGCCAAACCTGATATCAGAACTTTCAATGAGAGGTTTTCATTGTGTGAAACTTTATATCATGCAGGGTGTGAAATCTTTGATTTTCCTAGGCCCTAGGGCTCAAGTGAAATCTTAGGGCAAACTCTTCTTCACGTGTTAAAAGTCTTTGGCTAGAAAGGGGGTTGATTCTTTGAAATATCACTTTATAAAGCATCCCCACATAGGACCAAACATATGCACCTGGGTTCTTTAGGATATCGGAACATTGCAATCAACGATTTCATAACATTGTAATTGCTTGCATCGCCCAAAACTTGCAATCGTCAATGTGAATCGTAGCCCGATTTCACATAGAGAAAGAAAAGGGAGGGCCTACGTGAAGGTTTTAGAACATAAAACCTTGTTAAACCTTTTCCTCCCCATTTCATGATTTAACATATAAAATATATATTTTCATACTGCCACCTTTGCAATTTCTGATACATGATGGCCCTTAGTCTTTTGAGTATTCACATGACCACACTCTATCCCTTATTAGAGCTCCTCTCCCGGTGATTTCCAGTCAATAGTTTTCAACATGATGTACAATATGCCTCCGCCGAACACCGATCAACTTTTCAACTTAGTGCCTGGTCCTTTGGTTCCTCACGAGACCATAAACTAGCCCCTGCATTGGAGCACCCTTTCCTGACAATTCCCAATTGGAGGTTTCAATTTGATACATAATAATCGTCAACCAACGCTTGTCGATCTCCGATACATGATGTCATCACTACCACATGTCATCTTGTGAGTGATGACATGCATCGCCTTTTTTTGGCCTCCTCTGACCCTTGAAAATGTTGAATGTGCTTTCCATGTGTCCATTATACGACCACATCATGAGGGCATCAGTTGCCGCGTGGCACTTATCAAAACCAATCACTGACTGCAATGCATCCCTATGGGAGGAGAGAGAAAAGGCCTGGCCTAACCTAGTTTTGGGGGAAATTCCTTTGTAAATTTGTTTTGGCCTTACCCAACGTTTTAACATCGAAGGAATTTTCCCAGCGGTTTAATCACATATCACAAGTTTCAAAATCTGTCACTCTGCTCCAGTTCAGAAATTTGTCAATTTCCGATTGCGATATGACCCATACCCCTGCCAACTACCGAGTTCTCCAATCCGCTGACTATCGACCTCAAATATTGCAATCCCGCATATCAAATCTTTCAAAATGTAAACACCATGTGCTTCCTTGTAAAATGTTGATTGACAACCCCGCCAATATGTTGTTTTGTTCGTGCTGTGCATCAAACCTCTAATCTCCAATATGCGATATCGGTGATCATTGATCGCAAATTTTCCTTGGACCTCCATTGCCTTGCTCTACAGACCACCGATATGTAGGATTTGAGACCCATACTTTGGCATATTTTCTTGTTTTCAAGCCTTTGAGAATAACTATCTTTTTGCCATAACTTTTGATTCTGAGGTCCTTTTGAGGAGATATATAGCTCATTCTAAAGTTGCTTTTGAGTAATTTAATATGAAAATACCCCTTATTTTATTTACAAAATATTGATAAGAAAAAATCCTCATTATTCTAAGATTGATTTGATCACAGGACTTCAAGGACTACATAACTTCTTTAACAAGTAAATCTTTAAGCTATGACACCCAGTGACTCATAAGCTAAACTTGACAATAAGATTCCCAAAATAAATAACTGGACATAGATTATAATTACCTATATTTAAAGGACACTAACAACCTCTACACAAGTTAATCAAAATTAGTACAACACAATATCACAAGTATATCAACTCATACCTAAAGATCATAACCATAACCATCTAGACATGCCAATCCAGATTAGCACAATACATAATAACATCAAGATCTTAGCTACAATGATCATAATCGTCATGCATATGACCACAATGCAAACATCAACAAGTTAGTATCATTCACGACTATCTGTGACATGTGAATATGACCACACTAATCAACTAACATCTATCATGCATGTAACCATTGATGAGCACCAGTATTGCAACAAGAATGTTGCAACTCTTGGGGCCCAACTTTACTTTATCAACTCGGGGTTCATAAAAACTTGGATGTGAAAGTGTTGTATACACAAGTAGATGTGATGGGTCCACTCTTTTTCACTATTGAGATGACGATGGACCACTATGCTTTCTCAAACCAACCTTCTATTTATTCAGAAGGAGTTTGATTACGAATGAAGAAAAGGGAATTTTGCACTAATTGGGAGAATTGAAATATTGTCTACTACAGTAATGAAAGACTGAAATCAATGCTTTAAACACACCACTCATCTAACTAATTGCTAAGATATCTTGCTTCAGAAGAATTCTAAGCTAACATGCGTGTAATCCTAATTGTCCTAGGCATGCAGTCTGAAATAACCAAACATTCTATTGTTGTGCATATGAATGAACATAATAACTATTTTTTCTTTTTTTGTGAAAATGTGAATGTTAAATATTCTTGGTGATGTGGTAGGTGGGTTAGAGATGGTGATGGAAGGTCAGATGGCTTGGGAGGAAAGTAGGGGTCTTCTCCTATCTTCCTAGATGATTTTTTCACAAATAGGCCTCAAAACAGAACACTATAGGTCATCCTACAGGATGTTCTAATGATTCCTACAGGATGTCCTAATGATTCCTACAGGATGTCCTAATGCTCCTATAGGATCCCCTATATTCCTACAGGATTCGGCCGAGAGAAATAGGAGTGATTTTGAAGGTGTAATAGGGCTTAGGGAAGGTGAATGATGGAATAAATAAGGGAAGGGAGTGGCTAGGACTTCTTCACAACTCAAAACAAATTTTGTAAGATGGTTGGATTTGCTCAACAAACCTAGAAAGTTGTTATTATGGATTGATGAATTGGTTGAGGGACTTGGTGATCATGGACGGATGAGGTTAGGTTCAGTTTGTTGACATGAGATCTTCCTACACTATTGAAACTCCTGCAATGCATGCATTACTTGCATTTATCCATGAATCATATCAAACAAGGAGGATATCTAATCAACTTAAGAAAAAAAAATTCATTACTTAGTTTCCTAATTCATGTGTGGAAATACTTGCAGAATATTGTGAGACACCATGAGATCTAATACAAAGCTGAAGATATCAGAAATGACAATTGGAACCTATTCTTTAAAACTGAAAAGATGCCAACCTAAGTAGCAAAAAACCCTAAATTCCATAAGAAATCAGAATTCTATCTTTTTGGGGTTGAATAGGAGTTTTTCCTCAAACCATGGTCCCTGAAGGGAGGAGTGAAGCCAAATCCACCTGCTATCAGCCTTTTTGGTATTCCTTTACCTCTCTAAACTACTACTGAAGATATGCACAAATGGAAGCAAACTAATCAAATTTACCACTACTTGCAATGAAACAATGCTAAAATCAATTCAACACTTAATCTATGAAATAACCTAAACATACAAGTACAAGAAGAGGAGCCTTTGTTTCTATGGTTGGACCCTAACCCAAGAGCTTCAACCCTATGAGTCAAATTAGTGCTGGATTAAGGAAATGCTCATTCTCATTATCATATCAAAAAAATTACATAACAAAGTTTTGCCACAAATTTTGAACTCGAAAATGCTTAGTGCTCTTACATAAAAAAAATTGAACCCTAATGAGGCTCTAGGCCTCCTTATTTATACAACTGAAGCCTCCAACAACTTCCTTAAATCTAGGGAGGCTTGGCTCCCAAACTCAAGATGAACTAGCTCTTAATTGTCACTAGCTTGGCTACCCATGATCTCCATGACTCGATTGCTTGCAACTCTGAGCTAGTGTGATTTGGTTGAGTAATGAGTGAGGATTTAATGAGGAGGATCTATCTCATCTAATCTCTCCTCCTTGTCTCATGCAAGTTTCTGCCCTTAATTAGCCAAAATTTCCAACATTTGCTCTCAAAAACCTGCAATCAATGCACATTAGAGCACTAGACATACATCTTACTTTTACTCATCGCATTAAGAAAAATATAATTAAAACATGTAATGAAATATGAGAAGAGTTTATTTTAATAAGCTTGGAGGTGTATTAAGGTCCATATAGTTACCCAATGATGAGGCTCATCATCACCCCCATACTAAAAGTGTTTCTCATCCTCTAAGCAACTTAATTTATATCCATGTCCTTCATTGTTATGGTGGCCTCCCTGACATCCCATGCTTCTGCTGTAGTTTCTTCTTCTTCTGAATAAAATCCTGCCATACTCTCTATCTCTTCCCATTGCTTTCTTTCTTCTTCTTCTTTCCTTCCTTCCAACATTCCTAAAGGCAGTGGTGGATTGAGTCTCAAGCCAATCCAATTGACTTTGAGTCTTTGTATATCTTTCTTGTACATGGGTGTTCTGTTTAGTGCCTCTCTCATTCTCTGAGGAGAATGATATTCTCTAATTTTTAGGTTGTAAGGCAAGGTGTTCCATCTCCTTTGAAATGCTTGCATGATGTCATCTCCTAGCAACCTGAACATGTCTTCAAAGTGTATGACTTCTTTCTCTTGTGCAACAAGGTACCTAGGTGCAAGCTTAGGATCATTTGCAATCAGGTTGTGGGTGCTGATGATAGCCATTGGATTGGATTGTTCAACTTTGATCATAAGTGGTTTTGTCTCTTCTCTTTCCATTACCTTTTTCATCTCTGTAACTCTTGCCTCCTCATCATTCATCCATGATGCTAAGGCCATCAATTGCAAGTCTCCTAACTTTTAATTTGGGTCCCACACATTCAAATCTGTCAAGGCCAAGTTGTGTAGGTAAAACTTAGACATCTTTGCTCTATCTTCCAAGGTCATTTGATCACAGAAATAAATGAATTCTTTATAGTCTTGGAATGGCATAGTACCTCTCTGTGCTAAAGTCTTAATTTGGAATTGTAGCCACTGTTCCTTGAGATACAAGGCATAAGACTTGGCTGGAATCATGCATTGGATTGCCTCTAAGGATAAACTAGCCATAGTTTCCAACTGGGTTTCCCTTTCTTGTAACTATCCCCTTAGCCATGCATTTTCTGTTTCTAACTGAGCTTTCATCATTGTCTCTCTATCCCTTATGCTACTCATTTCTCTACCCATCTCCTTCAATTTTTCCTCCATGTGGCCTACATCCACCACTCCTTTTCATTTGGCAATTTGCATCCAGCTATGTGCCCTTGCCCTTTCTTTCTCAAGTTCAAAGAATAAGGGGATGCCAAAATTTTTTGGGATAACCCTACCCCCTTCAATGAACCTGTAGTAAGAGTTAAGGTTGAGTTGTGGACTAGGTTATCTAAGTTCTAGGTCTTCCTTCTTTGTTTCTTGCTGAGTGATACCTTCTTGGTCCATTTTCTGAGTTTCCTGTAGGTTGGCCTTTGATTCCTATAGGTCTTTCTGTGTCTCCTGTAGGAGACCTTTTCCCGTTGATGAGGTAGGCCTTGTGACACACCTCCTAACATATGTGATGGGATATTTGGGAGAGGCTTGTCTTGATGATCCTTCGCCTTGATTTTTCTCAAGACGAGCTATCTTTTCCGGCTGCTTTAGTGAGTCTTCAATGACAATAGGAATTTTGGTGGGTGTTTGAGGTCTTCCTTGCCTAATCCTTGTGCTCTTTATTGTCCTAAAGTATAGTGGGGTTTGTCTTTGTCTTTTTCCTTTTGAGTTGATAGGTGTACTTAAGGCAGTAAGAGAAATTGTTTCCTCCTTCTTTGTGGGTTCTCAGATACCCTTGGTGATTCTTCCCCTTGTTTGCCTTGAACTGTAGACCTTTCTTCTTCCTTTTGTTCTGTCTCCTTTTTTCCATTCTCCTCCTCGCCCTTGTATTTCTCTTTCTCTTCTTCCTTTAGTTCCTCACTCTTCTCATCTGTCTCTTCTTCATTTCCTTCTTCCTTTTCTTCATATTTTTCCTCCTTTGTTTCCTCTTCATTTTCTCCCTCTGTTTATTCAACCCTCTAACTAGCAGTGGGGCTTTTGTCCTATTCAAGATCTTGAATTTCTTCCTCTGCTTTCATGTCTCTGAAAGTTGTCCATGTAATAGGAAGTCTTAGGTTTTGTAGAACATCTTCTAGGATAAGTTTCATCAACCCATGATGGGCTAGTTGTTGATGTTTTCCCTCCTACACTTTGATGCTCATATTTATCAGTGATTGAAGAAGAAAGTAGAGTGTACTTAATCTATTTTTAGGAGGTGTGTCTGCTCCAAATCTTAGTTCTTGGAGGATTCTGAAATGGTATCCATACACCCCACTGTATCTCCCTTCACATGATATATATTGAATGACGTGGTAACTAACTTCATTCCAAGGGTATGGAAGGATTTCTACTTCTGACCCCATTTTTGTCCTCCATTACCTCCTCCCCTTCCAAAAAAAATTTCTTCTTTGCAAGGGTGTTGTTACCCTTATCTTCTTTTCTCCAAGGTAAACCTAAAGGGAGTGTGGTGATTCTACTTATAACTTCATGGGTAATTTCTATTGATAGGCCTTTCATCACAGCAGTGGCATGGGTCCTAGTGAGGGGTATGAGTGAGAGAGAAAAGTCTCTAGCTACCTCATCATCATATCCTCTCATTCTTTCAAAGAACCCCATCCAATTGTGCCTTGTGAAAATTTCTACCACAGGAGGGTGCTAATGAATTCTACTATGTTTGTGGGTTCCCTCTTGTTAAAACCATTTGTCATCTTTCCTTGGTAATTGTGGAGGCTTGTATGGATATAATTCAAGAATTCTAGTGGGTGAGAGATTTAAATGATAACTCTACAATATAATTCTCCTAGACTGCAACTTCCTTAACCAAATGGAGGGTTTTTCTTCTTTCTTTTTTAACTAGAAAATATGGGAAGGTATAGCTCCTACCTCTCTGGTTACTATCTAATAAGGACAACCTTTTATATCTCCTCCCTTAATGCCCACTGATAATATTGTAGATTATTGCTCTGTATCATGTAGGTCTTCCTGTAGGATCCTGTAGGTTTTCCTGTAGGTTCTTTTGCGCTGCAAAATGCTCACTGTCTCTTGCAGATGTTGCTTCAATAAGGTCGAGGCAATCCTCTTTTTGATGAATTCTCAAGATTTCTAATGCTCTTTTAGTGTGGGAATAAGTGTTTTATTTCCTTATATCGGTGATCATGTGGGATGGTGTGATGGCTGTCTAAGTACGAGCACCTCCTTTTTGGACCGTTGGTCCCATTATCAACCTATCATTTCACTCACCACGTAATCATCTCCCACTTCGTTTCTTCGTAACTTAACCATTTTCGGCACTATCTCCTTTTTCTTTTGATTTGACTGCTTCCACATGTGGAGTGGTCTAACTCATTAGAGAACTTTTGAGGTCTAAATTGGGCCTCCTAAGAAAAATGTACAACCAAAATAAACGTTATAGGAACCAATAGGATTCAATATGATGAAGTCAACCATGGGGATGATTCACCATTTTTGGGGTAAAAAAGTAAAAAACAATAATAATAATAATAATAATAATAAAACTACTTTTTCAACTTGTATTTTCAACTTATCTCCCTAAGGTATTACTTAAATTTCGAGCAGAAATACTCGTTGGATGCAAAATTTAATTCCTTATCTAAGGAGTAACCATGTTGCATACTTTTGATGGACCCTTCTATACGAAAAATGAGAAATGCATGAAAAAACGTGATTACAATCATGTTTTTCATGTATTTCTCAATTTTCATGTAGAAGGGTCCATCGAAATTATGCAACATGGGTACTCCTTGGATGAGGAATCAAGTTTTGCATCCAATGAGTGTTTTCGCTTGAAATTTGAGTAAACTCACTAGGAGATAAGTTGAAAATACTAGTTTCATATTTTTTCAATCTAAAATTAGATGATGTAATCTAATCTTGTTTTATTATTTCTACTATTATTTTATAATTTCCTTAGGATGCCCATTTTAGACCTCAAAATTTCCCTAATGGTTTTCTCCTCGTCGACTGGCCGAAGGTGGCCAAGTTAACTAGCCACCTTTGCTTATAAAACCAACTCTTACATAATCCTACATTTTTTATCATATCATGCTAACAAGAGAGCATGAGTAATATGACATACCTGTGGGTAAGATGCCTTGATGATGATGCTTGTTGGAGAATGATGTCCTTGTGTTGTGTATTTGATGCATATTTTTTTTGTTGTTGGCCTCTTTTGATGCTTGTTTCCTTGGATCTGCAGGTACTAGAGAGTGATGCTGATGATCTTGTTACTGTCGCTAAGATCTAGAGGAGCTTCCTTAACCTTGGAATATTTATGCTGAAGATGGTTGCAACCCTGTGAAATTTCCTTTGTGGGATAGGCTACTATAGGATTTCCTACAAGAAACCTATAGGATGTCCTATAGCTGTCTCTCCCCTAAACTTTCATACCTTTTTTTAGTTCCGGAGCATGAAGATTGTTGACATGAGTAGAGAAGGATTCCTGTGAATGGTAGGTGAGAAGTATATCCCTTGGGTATTGTCTCTATGTCCTATGTTCTCACCCTCTTCTATTTGTTTTTTCTTCTTTGAAAACTGCATATTTTTTTTTAATTGACTTATTTGATGGATGCAGGGGTAATAAGGTGATGAAAGGCATGGTGATGATGTGGTGGAGTGATCATTTTATTTTTTGACATAGGCTAGTCATCCCCTTCTCTAGGGTCACTTTTCTTGGGATTCCAAAGCCACTGTAATTCCTACAAGAAACTCTTGTAGGTTTTCAGGGAATCCTGTAGAAAACACAAAGCCTGTGTAAACTGAGCTGGAGGAGTTCATAAATGGAAGGGTTGGTGGAATAATGAAGAATATGAGATGGAGGAATGAAAATATGGATTGTGTAGGTCCTTCTGTTTCTCTCAAGTTGCATCGATACTCTTCCTACTAACCTGCAAACAACATTTTCAAACTTTTTCTTTCCTCTCTTTTTTTATTTTTTCTCTTTTTTGAAAACAACTAGTCTGCCTCCAAGGAGGTTTTCATCCTAGCTACTTGCCCTGGGTTTCTCAAAATAGGTTTTCACCTAGAGATCTTTTTATTTTTTCTTTTCTTTTCAACACCATTGGGACGCCTTAAGAGGTTTTCAACCCAACAGTGGTAGTCAGGTGCCTCATGGAGGTTTTCACCTGAGTCTCTTTATTTTTTGCTTCTTTTTCCTTTATTTTTTTTTCTTTCTTTTCTTTTTTTTTTCAGGGACTTGATGGGGTAGAAGCTGAGACTTTCTCCACTGCCATCACTGTCTTACTAATTCCATTGATGAATTCTTTCTTTGACAAGGGATTCTTGTACACCTTCAATCTGTGCCCATTAACAAGTAAAGGGATAGCCTATGCATCAATGGTTCTTATCTGTATTGAACCATTATCATGATGTTTTTCTATGACATAAGGCCCTAACCATCTAGTTCTTGATTTTCCTTTAAAATCCTTGTATATGGAATCATACAACAAATCTCAATCACCTTGCAGAATCATTTCATCCCTTGGGGTATGTTTCCCCATCCTTTGGCACTGATCACACTGACTAGTATATCTCCTCACGTACTGGTGAAGAGTGGGCCAGTAATAACCAACTTGTAGCACCTTGAATATTGTCCTTTTGGATGCAAAGTGACCTCCACAGGGCCCATCATGACAGGTCAGAAGGATGTCAAAGAATTCCTCCTCCTTGACACATCTTCTCAGAATTTGATCCAGACCTAGTTTGAAGAGGGTTCCCCCAATCCATGTGAATGGGATGCTCTTTCTCACAATCTTTCTCTTTTCCTTTGAGGAAAAATTTGGTGGAAATTATGCAGACACAAAGTAATTTTCTATGTCAGCAAACTGTGGAGAGAGAACTAAGATGGCGAATAAATGTTCATCCGATAACTGATCATCAACCATTCCTTCCTCCCCTGAAGGAAAAGTCAATGTGGATAAAAAATCTACAACAACATTCTCCTTGCCAGACTTCTCATAATCCAGGCATTTACATAAGGTTTATTCATCAAGTATTTAATTACAACATGGTCAGTATGTACAAATTTTTGGTAACCTGTAATGTAATGCCTAAATTTGTTAAATGAATGCACAACAACTAGGAGCTCCTTTTCAGTCATCGTGTAGTTTAGTTCGGCTTTTGACAGATTCTTACTGATGAAGTATATGGCATAAGGTAGCTTCTCATTTATCTGTCCTAGAGCTTCTCCTATGGATTTGTGAGATGCATCAGCATGTATGTGGAAAGGGAGAGCCCAATTTTGGCCTTAGAGAATAGATGCAGTAGTCAACTTGTCCTTTAGGGTGTCCAAGTCCTCTTGACAACTTTCTGACCATAAAAATTGAGAGGCTTTGGCCAATAACCCAAATAAAAGAGAACCTAACTTTCTGAAGTCTTTTATAAATCTCCTATAGTATCCAGCTAAGCCTAGAAATCCTCTAACATCCCTCTGTTTTTGTGGAGGTGGGACCCTTTGGATGATGGATATATTATTTGGGTCCACCTGCAGTACTTTCTGGGATATTGAATGACCTAGAACAATACCTGCAGTCATCAAGAAATCACATTTTTCAGGGCTGAGGGACAAGTTAATTTAAATGCATTTGTTCAACACCTTACCCAAGTTGGAGAGAGCCTCCTGGAAATCACACCCATAGGGTGTAAAATCATCCATATAAATTTCCACCACATCATGGAATAGCTTGACAAAGATACTCAGGATTGTACTATGGAAAGTGGCAAGGGAATTGTATAGTCCAAAAGGAGGGACCCTATAAGCGAAAGTACCCCAAGGACAGGTGAAGGTGGTTTTATCCTAGTCCTCTAGGCTAATCTGGATTTGATTGTACCCACTGAACCCATCTAAGAAAGAGAAATTTTTTTTCCCTCACAGACCATACAACACTTGGTCAATGAAAGGTAGAGGGAAATGGTCCTTTTTTGTTGCTTAATCAATACAAATACTCCACTTCCCATTTTTATTTGGAACCAACACCAAAGGAGAGACCCACTCACTGTCCAAGATAGGATAAATGAATCCTGCATCCAACAACTTTTGCAGTTCTTCTTTGACTATATCCTTGAGAGCTGGATTCATTCTCCTCTGGGGTTTTCAGACTGGTTTGCAACCTTATTTGATATAAATCAGGTGAGTACACACCGAGGGGTGCACTCCCTTATTTTCTTTGTAACTCCAAGCGAAGACATCCAAATGTTCCCTTAGCATGTTGCACAACTCTTCTTCTTGGTGTACAGAAAGAGCGGTTGATTTTCAAAGTTCTTTCAGGGCTGAATTCCATTGTCTTGACACAAGTATGGTTTGAATCAGCTAAGCATAGATCAATTTGATGGTTGCTCTTGGTTTCCTTTACTACTTCCTCTAAGTACAAGGTGTTTGGAGTTGGATTTTGGAGTATATGTTCAATAATATCATCTTCATCTGACTGTCCTCCTCCGATGACAACTTCTAGGGTATAGAGTTGGAATGAGCAGACTTCATCTTCTTCCTCCTCTTCCAACCATAAAGGTAAATCATGTTCTAAAGATGGTTGAATAGGAGGGTACAAGACCAATTTCTTGGACAGATGCCCCTTTTTTATAGTCATATTTCTAGCCCTACAACTGAAGTAGGCATTGACAGTGGCTAACCAAGGCCTCCCAAGAATGAGAGGATAACCATTAGGCTTGGCCTTAGGCTGGAGAACTAGGACGTCTACATGGTACTCCTAGGAGTCAATGGAGACCATCACATCTTCAACAATCCCCTCAGAGGTGACTATGGAACAGTTTGCAAGATGCAATACTGTTGTGGTATTTCTTAATGAACCCTGGAGATTTAGCTTGAGCATGGTGTCCTTAGTCATCACATTAATGGAAACCCCAAGATCAAACAAGGTGTGTGGGATAATGGTTCCATTGATGTGCACATCTACTACAGGGATTCCAGGGTCTAAATACTTTGGGAAAATTACTTGCCCCAGTATTAAGTCAAACATCTATCCAATGACATTAATGGTAGGGGTGTCTCTTTTTCACCTCCCTGGATGTTTGAAACACTTCTATTTAATCAATTTGTTGTAAATAGGTACATCCTTAATGGCTTGGAGAAGTGGAATTTTGACACATAAAATTTTCAATTGCCCCAAAAGTTCATTCTCTTCTAGGGTAGGCTAGACTGGATGAGTTTATATTTCAGGAAAGGGTGGTGGATTCACTCTAGGCATACTTTCCTCTCTCTCCTCCTCACTCTCCTTAGGTGGATATGGAAGTTGGTTTTCTGGGAGTACTCTCCCAGAACTTAGGTTGATTTCTTGAATTTCCACAACATAACCATGGTAGGATGTCTCTCCATTATATACTTGTTGTGCATGTCTATTGTTCGTGTTTGAATTTGGCTGGGAAGGAATTTGAGGTTGTTTAGGTGGAGGAGGGTGTAAAAGTTGTGGTTGAGTAGGAGGTGAAGGAAATAAAGCTGGAGCATTGTTTTATGGGGGCCTCCACCCCTAGGGTGGTGCATTCCACTGAGATTGTGGAGGAGTATATGGCTAAAATGATTGGTTGGTCGGCTAAGAATGGTATTGAGGTGCAAAATACCAAGGAGAAGGTGTAGACTAGGAGGGATGAGCAAGGGGCCCGCAAGAGGGAATGGATGTGTTTTGGTTAGGGTTGTAAAATGCATAGGATGACCCTTGCATGCTCTGCTAGTATGGTCGAGGCCCATGAGGTCTTCTTTGATTTACGTAGCTGAGTTGTTCAATCGCCCCTTTAGTTCCCTGATACATAGTTTTTAGTCCAGGTGGAGAAGGGCACTTGTCTGTGGAGTGGTTTGCTTCACATAACGAGCAGATTTCTATAAGGTTTAATGGACATCCATTCCTACGGTGCCTCCTTGTGCATCTAGGGAAGAATATGGCTACTGCTCTCTCTTCTTCCTCCTGCTTTCTCTTTATGTGCATAGTGTCCATCTATAGGGCAAGGGTTTGTAGCATTTCACTGTTGAAATATTCCATCATATTTCCAATTAGACCTTTTATGGATGTGTTGGAAGAAGATGAGTTGGCCATTGGCTGCCTACCCCTACCCTTTTTCCTAGCTTCCCTAGAATTATTCTTAAAGACAGTATTAATATCTTCATAGGGTAGCTGGTAGATGTCCCCTCCTGTTAGTAGGTTTAGGGTATCTAGAAGATATTCCCTTACCCCCCTAAGTAGGACTAGCTTCAGTGACTTCGGATCAAGTGTGCACCTGGCTCTTTTGTAGCTAAGCTGGAATCTTTTCTCCTAATCCTCCAAGGATACATCATGCCTCAAGGTCATTCTAAAAATTTCCACTTTACTATCTTTGGACCTGCAGTAGTCCCGATACTTATTGTTGAAGGCTTGTTGCATTTGAGCCTAGGTTGTGATGCTATCTGCAAGTAAACCCATAAACTAGCACAAAGTTTCATCCTTGAGAGTGGATGGGAATAATTTGAACTTCTGATCATCAGTTGTGTAATCATAAGTTATGCACATGACAGCAAACTCAAACAAGAAAGTATCTAGATCCTCTGAGGTCAGGCCATGGAAGTGAGGAAGAGCATAGGGGCTTATGTTTTTCATCTTGGCATCCCCATTGGTTTCCCTAATGGGAAAAACACCCTCAATTATTTCTCTATATCCTCTGTCATTTATATTTTCAGCCATTAGGTCAGTTGAAATGGGTTCTCCTTCTTCTTCTCCCCCTGTAGGCTCTTCAAAAATCTCTGGTTGTTTGCCTAAGGGGTCCTCCAATTCACAGCCACCGAAGAAGAGGGAATGTTGGCTGTTTGAGGTGGTGGGGGTATTCAATAGAAATTTTCCTAAGTTATCCCTATTCCTACGAGGCATGAAAGAAGTGTTTTTTGTTTTTTTTTGTTTTTTTCAAGCTTTGAGACTAATTGCAGAATTGAAATAACAAACTAAATGGAAACTAGTTGTTGAATGAAATCTCACTTGCAGAATGGAAAACAAAGCAAACCAACTTACAATTAATT
This sequence comes from Pinus taeda, assembly GCA_000404065.3. NCBI lineage: Eukaryota > Viridiplantae > Streptophyta > Pinopsida > Pinales > Pinaceae > Pinus > Pinus taeda. Next base: position 37,905 of record APFE030928575.1, on the reverse strand, counting down.
TTGTAGAAATGAAGGTAATAGTAGAATGAAAGAGACAAGAAATGGAAGAAAGAAAGAAGAAATCACATCTTACTCAGATACCACCCTGACAACGGCACCAAAAAGTGATGAGCACCAGTATTGCAGCAAGGATGTTGCAACTCCTGGGGCTACCAACTTTACTTTATCAACCCGGGGTTCATACAAACTTGGAGGTGACAGTGTTGCATACACAAGTAGATGCGATGGGTCCACTCTTTGTCACTACTGAGCTAGTGATAGATCACTATGGTTTCTCAAACCAGCCTTCTATTGATTCAGAAGGAGTTTGATTACCAATGAATAAAAGGGAATTTTGCACTAATTAGGAGAATTGAAATATTGTCTACTGCAATAAGGAAAGACTGAAATCAATGCTTTAAACACACCACTCATCTAACTAATTGCTAGATATCTGGCTTCAGAAGAATTCTAGGCTAACATGTGTGTAATCATAACTGTCCTAGGCATGCAATCTGAAATAACCAAACATTCTACGACTATGCATATGAATGAACACAATAACTCTTTTTTCCTTTTTGTCCTTTTTTGTGAAAATGTGAATGCTAAATCTTCTTGGTGATATGGCAGGTGGGTTAGAGATGGTGATGAAAGATTAGATGGCTTGGGAGGAAAGTAGGGGTCTTCCTATTTTCTTGGATGATTTTTTCACAAATTGGCCTCAAAACATGCCACTACAAGTCATCCTATAGGATGTCCTAATGCTTCCTACAGGATGTCTTAATGCTTCCTACAAGATGTCCTAATGCTCCTACATGATTCAGCTGAGAGTGATTTGGAACATGGTATAGGACTTAGGGAAGGTGAATGATGGAAGAAATAAGGAAAGGGAGTGGCCAAGACTTCTTCAGAGGTCAAAATAGAGTTTGTAAGATGGTTGGATTTGCTCAGCAAACCTAGAAAGTTGTTCTTATAGAATGATGAATTGGTTTAGGGACTTGGTGGCTTTTGGTGATCATGGATGGATGAGGTTAGGCTAGGGTTGCTGGCATGAGATATTCCTGCACTATTGAAACTCCTACAATTCATACATTACTGGCATTTATCCATGAATCATATCAAACAAGGAATATTTCTAATCAACTAAAGAAAACATAATTTCATTATTTAGTTGCCTAATTCATGCATGGAAATACTTGCAGAATATTGTGAAACAACATGAGATATAATACAAAGATGAAGATATCAAAAATGAAAATTGGAACCTATTCTTTAAAATTGAAAAGGCGCTGGCCTAAGTAGTAGAAAACCATAAATTCCATAAGAAATCAGAATTCTGTTTTTTGGGGGTTGAATAGGAATTTTTCCTCAAACCATGGTCCCTGAAGGGAGGAGTGAAGCCAAATCCACCTATTATCAGCCTTTTTGGTATTCCTTTACCTCTCTAAACTATTTTTGAAGCTGTGCACAAATGGAGGCAAACTAATCAAATTTACCACTACTTGCAATGAAACAATGCTAAAATCAATTCAACACTTAATATATGAAATAACCTAAACATAAAAGTATAAGAAGAGGAGCCTTTGCTGCTAGGGTTAGGCCTAACCCAAGAGCTTCATCCCTCTTAGTCAACTCAATGTTGGATCAAGGAAATTCTCATTCTCATTATCATATCAAAAAAATTACATAACAATGTTTTGCCAGAAAGTTTGAACTTGAAAATGCTTAGTGTTATTACATAAAAAATATGAATCCTAATGAGGCTTTAGGCCTCATTATTTATAAAACTGAAGTCTCCAACAACTTCCTTAAATCTAGGGAGGCTTGGCTCCTAAACTCAAGATGAATTGGCTCTTAATTGTCACTAGCTCGGTTGCCCATGATCTCCATGACTTAGCTTCTTCCAACTCTGACCTAGTGTGATTTGATTGAGGAATATTCGAATGAGTGAGGATTTAATTAGCCAAAATTTCCATGATTTTCTCTCAAAAACCTGCAATCAGTGCACATTAGACCACTAGACATACATCTTACTTTTACTAATCTCATTAAGAAAGATATAATTAAAACATGTAAGGAATTATGAGAAGAGTTGATTTTAATAAGCTTGGAGGTGTATTAAGGTCCATATAGTTACCCAATGTTAAGGCCCATCAACTATAAAAATAATAGAATGATAGGCATATACATAACCATAATGCATATAACAACCTTTAACCAACCTACCTACATATCCAACATATAAACATGTATGATGATTCACTCTTACCCTGAGGTCCAATGATGCAACCTCGCTCTAATGATTTTCATCTCCTACTCTATCTCAGCCAACACATTAGCATCATACATGATAACATAAACTATGACATCGACTATATACATGACAACCATAGCCACTATCACAGATGCACACGATCGACATGCATGCATAACAATCACAGTCCACCCATCCAATCCAAGTGTTGAACCATGCTCTGATACCACTCTCCAATGCCATCTCTCGTATCTACCCACTTTCATTGACTTTCCCAGGGTAAATATGTGATGAAGAGTTACTATGAGATGAATCAACATCCTAGATAACCTTAAGGAAATGGATTCGACAAAACAAGACCTTATTGACTTCCCTCAGGTGCTACATGACCTCCAAGAGCTAAATCACCCTTACAGGTGCCTAAACTGTTAGTTAACTTGCTCTTTCATTTATATAGGCTCCTAATCACTGGCACGACACTATCTAAATTCAACTGTAACCCTCCAATCGCATGCATGAGCCTATAATGGAGTGACTACAATCTTTTTTTACCTAGTTTTGTGCCAACGACCATGAGATCTAAGCCACTTTTTCATGGCTAGTCACTAGACTACTGCCCAAAATTTGATGAGACTTTCCAGAATGATGAATGTAACAACCCTGGTGAAAATTTCATGTAATAAAAATTAATAAAGGAAAAATAAGGCCACAGGTAAGGGACATGTATTCCAAGTTGAATGATTGGGCAAAGATATCCTAGTGGGAATCATTGAATGTGTGTGTTTTAGGCTAAGGAAATTGACAAAGGCTAAGGCAAAGGCATTAAAAGGAAAAAAGGCATTTTTGGCACATTTATTTATGAAAATAAAGGAAAATAGGAGAAAAGGAAGGTGAAAGGTCACATGTTGCATGTGAGGAGGAAATTGAAGGAAAATAATGGAAAATGAAGAAAATAGAGGCCTCATTCATAAAAAGGCTTATGAGGATAAGTTGACAGGCTCTTGGATCAAACTTGGTTAGTTTAACCTTTTGTCAGTTCAAGTTTGGAGCTCTCTCAATATTCTATCTCACTCTCTCTCTCACTTTTAGTCACTTAGAGTTTTCACGGAGCACTCTAGTTTGGAGCAAAGAAAATGGAAAGCAAGGAAAGGAAAGGAAAAGAAAGAAAGGATCAAGGAAAGGAAAGAAAGACTCAAGAAACTTCAGTAGGAATACTTGCAAGTAACCTTTTGCATTTGTGATTTCGTAGATGGTTTGGACATGCATGGATTTTCATGTTGGTGTATGGTTCTCTTGTTGTTAATGGCATGGTTTTGTTGGGTTATGACAGTGAATTTCAACCTGGCGCAGCCTTTTTCTAGATTTCATGGTATGTTGGGATGCTTATTTTAGTTTTTGAGCTTTGGTTTGCCATATGGGTTTCAGAATCCATGGTAGAGGTGGTCTCAAGGTTCATTCCAAAAGGCCTAGGAATCCCTTGACCCATTTTGGCAGGATACACGGTAGAGCTTGAGGGAGCAGTCTCAGTTTAGGGCCTAATGATCCATGTTTGTATTGCAGTAAACCCTGAAAGACAAGGAGACAAAAAATTCCTCAAGGATAGTGATGGATTTTGGATGGCATTCTAAGTTGGGTTCTGTTGTGATCGGAGCACCAACTTTGGTGTGATCACGGTTTGATGAGGGTGGAGGTGGTTTAACCTTTGGAGTCCCTTGATTGTTCTTGAATTGGTTTTTCTATGAGATACCACATTCATGCTTACAATATGGCACAAGGGTGACTAGCTGAAAGAGAGATTTGGTTCAGTCATGTCTATGGTCGGGTGGTACGTGGAAGTCCCAAACCTGTTCAAATTTGCTTATGATTAATAAAAGTTAAGCTATCTTACTTTTTGATTGATTTATATTTGGATTTAATGGTTGTTATATCTTTGATATTTATATGGTTTTATGATGTTTATAAGCATGGTTGAATGACTATTTTATGTCATGGTTATTTCATATATTTACTTGTAACTATTAAATGGATGGATGCAAGACATAATTGATGATGTAATAGTTCAATGGAGAAGGAGGTGATCCTTCTAGTTATGTTTTATAAGTTATTTTAATCATTTATGCCATGTCTTGTATCCTAGACCTATTGTTTGCATTGATGCCAAAAGTTTGACAGAATGTGAGTCCCAGTTGGGGATGCTTAGGCCTAGTCCTGAGGGTGATTTTTTATTGATCAACATTGTTATCATGTTTTTAATGAATTTTGGAAGTTACAACAAGTTTTGGGCAGCGACCAAGATTCTAGGCTAGAAAAGTGGCTTAAATGTTGGGGTCGTTGGCACATAACTAGCAATTTTGGTCCACAGTTGCTGGTAGGCAAGCCCGTGAGAGAAACTTTTGGTTTCTAGTCGCTTCCTTGACCATAGCATGAGAGTGAGTATGGCCTAAGAGGTGCAGAATAGAAATGGGACCCAGTGACAGGCTGTTTGAGTGGTTGACTTGTCTCCTGGGGGTTCTTTTGATGATGTTGGATAACTGTATGTGATGTTTTGTCGATTCCACTTCCTTAAGGTGACATAGGAGGTTGAATCTGATCATAGTAGCATCTCTCCTCATGTTTACCCCAATTGACATGGTTACTTTGGGTAGACCTAGGAGGGGGTGTTACAGAGTGGTATTAGAGTGTGGTTGTGCTCTCCTTGGGTGAAGGTGCTTGGTCATGCATGCATGTCAATTGCATGTGTCTCTTACACTTGCATTCCATGTGCTTGTTGTATTTCATAATGAATGATAATGATTGTAGTAAGGTTTTCATCAGGAACTTGATTTGAATTTTTTGAATGTATCGTTAGAAGTATATAACTGGTTACAGGACTATATGCAGCTTGATTACATCCTTGTATGTTAGGTTGCATTCTTGGTTGTTTGATGACATGTATCAGTCTTGTAGGTTGGTTATAATAATTGAACACTTATGCTTGACTACATGCATTCACGTGTATGTGTAGTTTATTAGGAATTGCTTATGCATGTTGATGGTTGCATATGGCAATGTGTACAATGGAGTAATCATTTTTGTCATGCGTGAGGTCATGGTGTGAAGTTGAAATGGTCATGCATTGATGACAAGACTCTAGCTAGAATGATGTGTATATGGTTTGGTACTCATGTGTTATATGTATATATGTAGTTGTCATGCATGTATGGTCTTTGTTATAGTTATGCATGAATAGTAGTTCAAACATGCCTTGTGAAGTCATGGTATGAAATTTAGCTCATCAGGATGATATTGGTACATTATGATGCTAATGTCTTGGCTAGGATAGAATAAAATATGTAGATTATCATGATGAGGTTGCAACATTAGACTTTGGGATAAGAGCAGATTGCCATACATGTATTGTATGCTTGGACTGCAGGTATGTAATTTAAGGATTTTTATATGCATTAGGTTTATATACATTAGGTGTATGTACACGTCATTTGATGTTATGGTTACGTTCATGATAAATGTTAGTTGAATAGTGTAGTTATATGCACATGTGTCAGATAGTCTTGAATGATAGTAACATGTAGTTGTATGCATTTACATTGTTGTTTATATTAGATAACATGATGATTATGTTATATGTTGTTGATGAGCATGATATATAGCTTATTTTTGTTATATGCTATTAACTTGATGATTAGGGTTATCTCATTGAGATCTTGATCTTGTAATTTGGATTGGCCATATGTGTGATGGTTATGTTCATTGCATTCAGATCTTAATGTTAGATATATATTGTGTTAACCTGGCTTGGCCTATGTAGATGGTTATGGTTGCGATATTCAGGTATGAGATGACATATTTGTGATTTGGTGTCATACTAATCTAGACTGATCATGCATATGTGATTGTTATGCATAAATGATGATTGTGTATGAGTTATGATGTAAACATGTTAGCTAGTGATTATTCTCGGTATCATGATCTTATTTATGTTTGAGTTAATATGTTGTGATGTTGTATTGTGCTAACCTAGATTGATTATGTAGACAAGATAGCCTCCCCTGAGATATAGTAAGGTACGAGTTTGCTTATGTCATATATTTGGTGCTTGACTATTTGATTAGGTCATCTAGCTAATTTAGTTAACATGGTATGTTTGCAAGTTAGTTGAATGTTTGATGAATTTCATAATATGAGTATGCGTTCCAATGATCTTGATTTAATATGATTGTATTGACACATATGTTGTGAGACAGTTGACATGTACTTGAGTGTAGTAGGTGATAGTTGTAGCATTGTGTCCAAGGACTATGAGTTGACTATGGATTATGAAATGACTGTTAGTCATGGTAAAGGTTTATTTCAAATTGATAGATATGATTGTCTTGATATTTGGAACATCTGGTTGACATGGAAGCATGCTGGTATTAGCGTGACAAGGTAACACTTGATGTGTTTATATAACTAACAGTTGGGTGATTTGATAGTACATTGTAAGCCTCGATTAGAACAAGGTAAAAAGGTAAAAGCAAGGAATTGGAAAAGAATTCATTTGGCTATATTTGGAAACCCTAGATCCAAATGAATGAGTGTTTTTCATACAGGGAGTATTCTTAACCTTGATTTTGTTGACATTATGTGGATATGTCCTAGATTCATGGACATGTACTTGACAAGTATATTATCTAGTCTCTAGTTATAGGTGGATCTGTCAAGATAATTGGAGTCCCTTGAGTGATGGTGTGGATGTGTTCAGTTGCAAGGCATCAAGCTTGGCACGAAAATATAAGGTAACTAATGTATTGCTATGTTTGTTTATGCACTGACATTTATGTGTCTATGGAAGTATAATGTAGGGAGTTGCATGGAAAGAGAGATTGCCATGAATCTTGAAGAAGGATTAGGTTGAGATTTCCTTTGGAAGCACTGGGAACCATGGGGATTGAGTGATGGTGTATGTTATTAGTCTTGTGCTTTTGGTCTTTTGTGATAGTTGTGCTTGATTTGTGATTTGTGTGTGTCTAGTGCATAGCTATGCCACTTTGCTGCGGGGTTGTATTGTTGTTATGGGTTTTCATGATCTTCTTCTTATTTGTTTCTTCGGTTGCCTTTTATGTTTTGAGTCTTGGGAATTGTTTGGGAAAGAGGAAAGTTAATGGAGCTTGGGGAAAGTTGTGTTGTACCCAACAAGTAATGTAAGATGCAGATGAAGCTTTGTGCATGAGTAAGCACAGTGAAAGGTAAGACAATGGCGGTCAGTTGGACTGGTTGGTCCATAGTGGTAAATAGATGGTGGTAGTATGAACATGTGAAAGGTAACTAGAAAAGGTAAAGTAAATGGATTTGAGGTGTCAAGTTATTGGCTATGTTGGGAACAAATGTTCTTAATGTTGTGCAAATTGTGCATGACTAAAGGAAGTTCTCTTAACCTAGACCTTATGTTATCTGGTAATTATGTTATGATCGTGATTATATTGATGTTTATATATGTATACATGTATGTGTGTATGTACGTCGTTGTCCGACATGATGATGATTTTTTTATGCTAATTATTATATATGCATGTATGTGTGTATCGGTGTCACTATTTGACAGGGTTGTCAGGGATCATTCTTGTGGAGGAATGATTGCTTATACAAGTGAATGGAATGACGATGTTCCTGGTCATATGAGGGATCAAGTGGGAAGAGTAGTCACAACAAATATATGAGGTCAGTATATGTGGATATGAATTGATATTGTATACTTGTATTATTCATATGTTTATGACAGGTAATGTGGAGGATACATCAATGAAATAAAATACGTGTGGTTTGTGACATGCTGGGACAAGCATAGGTAAGACATTGGGAGCAAGATTTCTTGGTAGAGATAGTGTGATTTTGGATGTGAAGTACTATTGTTGTGCATATGTTGTATATGTTGTACATGTTGCATCTATGATGTTGTGCGCATGCGGTGTTGTCTATACATAGCATGTGTACATGTTGTTTATGCAATGTTATGTACATGATGGTACAGATAGTGTTGTGTGAATATTGCATATGCAGTGCTGGGTATAGATGGTGCTATGTACATGATGGATATGCAGTGTTGTGTGAATATGGCATTGTGCACATGTTGGATATGCAGTGTTTTGTAAAGATGATGCTATGTACATGTTGGATATGCAGTGCTATGTGCATATGGTTTTCTATGCATGTTGTAAATATGCTGCTACGTACATATGGTGTTGTGTGCATGATTGTACAAGTGGCGTTGTGTGCATGTGGTGTCGTGTACATGTGGTGTTGTGTGCATGTGGTGTTGTGTACATGTTTTGCATTTGATGCTATGTATATGTGGTGTCGTTCACATGTCATGCATGTGATGTTGTCTACATTTGGTATTGTGTACACGTTGGATAGTGGTGCAGTGTACATAGGGCATTGTGTACATGTTGTGCAGGTGGTGCCATGTACATGTGATGATGTGCACACATTGTGTAGGTGGTTGCAATGTACAAGTGGTACTGTGTACATGTGGCACGTATGGCACCAGTGTAGATGCATGGAAACCGATTTGGAGTGCATACAAAATAAAGACAAAGGTAGTGCTAAGGGTTTATTAAAGGATGAGTATCAGTATTTTCTTTTCAATTTTATTATGCATGTGATTTATGATTATGGTCTATGATGATTACATGTTATCTATGATTCTCGTTTATGATGTTTACATGTGATTTATGATTTTGATCTATGATGGTTGTGTTTTTAGCTAACCTGATGTGATATTTTTATACAAGATGTTTTGATCAAACAATTAGTTTGACTTGTTGTGATAGGAAGCGCACATGATTGCAAGTGTACCTTATTGACGAACTACCAATGAGGTATGATTTGATGTTATTTCAATTTATTTGAATCTAATGGAAACTATGTGCTTGGAACAGGAATGCACGAAAATTCCTGGTTGGATGGTTGAAATCGACTGCAAGAATTGGTAGAAGTAGTGAAAGAAATTGGAACATTCAGCATGTATGTTGGCAAAGTACTTTAGGAGCAAGGCCATTATGGGACATCGGTACCCAATGGTGTCCATTGATTTCCATGAGCATTCTATGACCTAAATGATGGTTTTGAGGCAGGTATATGCCTTGGTTTTGTATCTTCCAATGTGAGGAAGCCTTGCCAAGGGATGGATCGCCCGGGGGGGGGGAGATATTAAGGAACTTGGAAGGTGAGTGACTACATGGAAGGGGGTGACTAGATTTCCCAAGGGACTGTGTAGCAGAGAAGTGAAGGTCGTGGATATATTGGTTTTGGTCATTAAAATTGCGAGATGGAATCAGATGCACAATGGGAGTGTGCCCTGGAATATTGAGCTAGTAACTATTCAATGAGTGGACAAGTAGCACAAGATTGTAGTGCTAGACATTGGATATAGTTCGACTGTGGCAGTGGATTCTAGAATTCCTAGGAAGGAGGTGAATCCTGGTACTACTTTGAGGGTGGAGGTGTGATCCTCCGGATTACCTTGTTGATTGATACGAGCATTGTATCCCTTATTTGCTAGTTTAGCAAATGTGCATATGTGTATATGTGGTTATTGTAAATACCATAATGTTTTTGTTATAAAGCTCCAATAGGAAATACAGTTATTATACTGTCATGTTGTCATGATGTTTTTATTTTAAGCAGGTCATTCATTTTAAATAGTGCAACAAGCTAAGTTATAAAGCTCCATGGGTAGTATGTTTATTTTTCATGAATTTTGCTAAGGTCTTGGTGCAGTTTAACATTGAGGATGGTGTTTCCCTAAGGGGGGGTTTGTAATATCCCTTGTGAAAATTTCATGTAATAAAAGTTAATAAAGGAAAAATAAGAGCACGGGTAAGGGACACTTATTACAAGCTGAATGATTGGGCAATGATATCCTAGTGGGCATCACTAGATGTGGGTGTTTTTGGCTAAGGAAATTGGCAAAGGAATTAAAAGGAAAAAATGCATTTTTTCCACTTCATGAAAATAAAGGAAAAGAGGAGAAAAGGAAGGTGAAAGGTCATAAGTTTCATGTGAGGAGGAAATTGAAATAAAATAATGGAGAGGCCTCATTCATAAAAAGGCTCCCGAGGATCCGTTGGTGGGCTCTTGGCTCAAGCTTGGTCAGTGTAAACTTTTGTCTGTTCAAGTTTAGAGCTCTCTCATTATTCTCTCTCTCTCTCTCTCTCTCTCACTCTTGGTCACTTAGAGTTTTCTTGGAACACTCTAGTTTGGAGAAAAGGAAAGGGAAAGAAAGGAAATGAAAGGAAAAGCAAGCAAAGATTAAGGAAAGGAAAGCAGGACTCAAGCCACTTCAGCAAGAATACTTGGAGGTAACCTTTTGCATGTGTGATTTCAAATTTGGTTTGGACATGCATGGATTTGCATGTTGGTTTATGGTTCTTGTGCTGTCACTGGCACGTTTTTTTGGGTTATGACAATGGATTTCAACCTAGCCATGCTTTTTTCTAGATGCCATGGTATGTTGGGATGTTTATTTTGGTTTTTGAGCTTTGGTTTTCAATATGGGTTTCGGAATTCGGGGTGGAGGTGGTCTCAAGGTTCATTCCCAAAGGCCTAGGAATCCCTTGAACAGACTTGGCGTGATACACTGTGAAACCTAAGGGAGCAGTATCAGTTTAGGGTCCAGTGATCTAGGTTTGGATTGCAGTAAAGCCTGAGAGACAAGGAGATGAAAAATTCCTCAAGGATAGTGATGGATTCCAAATGGCATTGCAAGTTCAGTTCAGTTGTGATCAGAGCATCGGTTTTGGTGTGAACACGGTTTGATGATGGTGTAGGTGGTTTAACCTTTTTATTGCCTTCGTTGTTCTTAAATTGGTTTTTCTTGAATTGGTTGTTCTATGAGATCCCATATTCATGCTTGGAATATGGTACGGGGGTGACTGGCTGAAAGAGAGATTTGGTTCAACCATGTCTATGGTTGGGTGGTATGTGGAAGTTCTGAACCTGGTCAGATTTGCCTATGATTAATAAAAGCTAAGTACTCTTACTTTTGCACTGATTTATATGTGGATTTAATGGTTGTTATATATCTGATATTTATATGGTTTTATTATGGTTATAAGCATGGTTGAATGAATAGTTTATGTTGAAAAGTGTGCAACAAGAAATGCTAAAAATAGCACTGCTATAAATAGTTGGGCTATAAATAGCAGTTTAGCCATTGGAGGTCTTAGCTACAATGAGTGAAAAGTGAAAGTGATAAAAATAGCATTTCTAAAAATAGCATTTTAGGATCCCTTCTTATTTTAGTCAGTCCCTAGACTAAACATAGGAAGTAAAGTTCGAATTTGATATCAATAGAAGTTTGAAAATTAATTAATTAATTCATCTTGAGTTAATTAGTTAAGGAAAATCAAACTTGAAGTCTACGTGAGCACATGCAATAGTTTCTCCATTAATTGAGGAATTTAACCTTCAGTTAAAGAGATAAGGATGAGGTTTAATCAGTTGACATAGTTTAACTTAGTCAAGTCCAGTTATATTAATTTAACAGTTTGTTAAATTAATGAGAGTTCAGTTAGTTAATGCTTTCATGCATGTAAATACTGTAATTTAGATAACTGAGTATTCACTCATGGATAAGTCATGCATGTCAGTTCAGTCAAAGACCCAATTGAGATCAGATGGAGGGACAATGTACTATCAGTTGCTAGGATATTTCTTTGTGAATATTCCTTGCATGCAGAAGGAATATTATTCCATATGGATTGTGCAGTTGGACCTGAGGTTATAGTGAGTGTGATGAGGCCAATTCACAGATGTGATATCATTGGACCCCAATCAAAACTGCGTAAGGAAATAGGAGGCTTTGAGGGCTTGGGGAAGTTCTATGAGCTATATTGTTTGAGTGTAGAGAGATCAAGATAGCTTGAGAGTTGATTATTTTTGTAACTTGAACAAGATTTCCACTTGTATGATAATACAGTGTTGGGGTTTTAGGCTGGTGCTTTCCCCAGTGATATATCTTCTATGTTATGGTTGATTACTTCTCATTCTTAGTTATATCTGTTCATACTTGATGTTGCTCATGTTTGATTACGATTTTTCTAAATTGTTTGTAGAAGCAAATCAAGTGTTTTGCTTTAGTACATTGCATTACCAGGTGATCTATAGTGGGAATTTCTACATGGTATCAGAGGAAAGGTGATCAAGGAAGAACAGTATACAAGCAGGAGAAGTTCGAAGTTTGGTTTCTGAGTAGTGGAATTGAGTTCTTATCACATCTATTTCACCGATGGCATTCAATGGTTTAAGACTCGAATATGCCCTTGATGGTAGTTTGAATTATATAGCCTAGAATGTTCGCATGTAGGTAGTATTGGAAGATAACGGCCTAAAGGACTTCATTGATCAAGAAGTCCAGAAGCCGACTAATGCTACTCAACTGACAGAATGGAAAATGTGTGTGGCTAGAGCAAGGAGAATCCTCGTGGAGGGAGTTCGAGATCACATTGCATGAGCCTCCACGGGAAGGAGACTTCGTTTTTGATGTTGAAAACATTGAAAAATCTTAATCCAAATAGAACTGATCAGAGGAAGCTTGCGCTAAAGGACAAACTTCGCAAGATCAAGTCCGAAAAGGGCGACACAATCTTTACATTCCTGAACAAGCTCATCACCTACAGGGATGAGCTTACAAGTATAGGGGTCATGACTGCAAATGATGACATGGTGAGTCTAGCACTCCTCAATCTTCCAAAGAGCTAGCATAGCTACCAGGACTCGGTTAATGGAAGAGAGAAACTGCCAGATTAGGAACGATTTTGGTCGGACCTAATGCAGGAGGAGATAAGGTGGAGCACTAGGGATGGATCTTCATCAAAACAAGATGATGAAGAAAATCTAGCTTTAGCGAGTAAAGCTAAGAAAGGGAAAGGGAAGGCGTCCCAATCCAAATCTTCTCATGGTGGGAAGAAGGTTGACAAGTCGAAGGTGTGATGCTTTCACTGTCATGAATTAGGCCATTATGCTATGAATTTTCCATAGAAGAAAACCAAGAAGGGTTCCTCTAAGGGATCTGATTGTGATGCATTAGCTTCACAATTTGAGCTAGATTTCTCGCTTATCACATGCATGGTTTCATCCATGGTGGGATGTGTTTGGTACCTGGACAATGGAGCTTCTTTCCACATGTCGAGTGACAAGAATCTTTTCAGTACATTGGAGGAGAAGGATCTCCAGATGTGGATCAAGACGGGTGATGATGGAAAATACTGTGTCTCAGGTGAAGGTACAATTGTGTTTCAGAGGGAGCATGGTGCTCCTCTCACCCTATCTATTGTTAAATATGTACCAGGTTTGAAAAAGAATCCTGTGTTTGTTGCTATGCTAGAAGATAAAGGTTTTGATGTAGTCTTTAGTAAAGGAAAAGTGCTCTTGAGGCATATCGTCACCAGACAGACCAAGCGAATAGGGATTCGAGTAAGGAATCTCTACAAGCTGCAGGTAGATGACTGTGCTACATTGAGTTCCAAAGCAGAGGTGGTGCAAAGCCAAGATGTTGGTGAGCTACGACATAGGAGACTTGGCCACTTGCATCACGGGGCCTTGAAGATCATGTAGCAAATTTCTACCAGCTTAACCAAGGGAAAACTGGAGCAAACATATACATGCAAAGGATGCACCCTAAGTAAGTATGTGAAAGCTTCCTTTTAGGATCAGGATAGTAGAGCTGGAGCAATCCTGGAGCAAGTTCACTCAGATGTATGTGGACCATTCTCTATAGCCTCCACCGTTAAACAAAAGTACTATGTTATTTTCATTGATGATTTTTCTCGTAGATGTTGGATCTACTTTATGCAAAATAAGGATCGACATACCTTCTTGAGGTTTTGTGAGTTTAAAGCCTCGGAAAAGAAAGAATCTAGGAAGAAAGTAAAAGCCTTGCATAGCGACAATGGTGGAGAGTATGTTTCCCAACAATTTAAAGACTTTTATTTTGTAGAAGGAATTAAATGGGAACTGAAGGCACCTCATAACCCACAATAGAATGGGGTGGCCGAAAGGTAGAACAGATATATTGTGGGATCAACTCGAGCTATGTTGCATGACCAATGCCTACCACTTCATCTGTGGGCTAAGGCATGCAATACAGTAGTGTACCTTCAAAATAGAAGTCCTGATCGTATTTTGGGGATGAAGACACCTATGGAGGCTTTTTCAGGGAAGCGACCAGATGTGAGTCACTTCCATATATTTGGATCACTAGTTTTCTGTCATGTGACCAAAGATGCTTAGAAGAAGCTAGACCCAGTAGCTGAGTTGGGGATACTTGTGGGGTACACAAATACACCCCACAACTATCGTGTGTTTCTGCCTGCCAATCAGAGGACCGTAGTGCGCAGGGATCTGAAGTTCAATGAGCAGAGAGCCATGTGAGTGTCACTTGAGAGGGAGATCAAGTTGCATGGTGATGAGGAACTTTTAGTTCCAAAGGAGGAGGAGCCTCCTGATGATGTGGATCAGCCACATGCAGAGGATCGAGTAGTGGAGACCACCACTACTGGAGATTCTTCCAGAGATGGGTAGAAACACTCATGGGACACTGACAGATTGATGCAGGATGCGAGAGAAAATGTGGGGCAACAATCCTCTCATCACAGACATAGGAGATCTCCCGAAAGATACACTAGCTACATGGCCCTAGTTGGGGAGTGTATAGTGACCAAACCTTCTTCTTTTTAGGAGGTAGTGCAGCAACCAGTCTGGGTTGATGCAATGGTAGAAGAGTATGATTCTATCATACAAAACAGTGTGTGGGATGTTGTCCCTAGACTTGCGGACAAATCAGTGGTTAGTTCTCGATGGCTTTACAAGGTAAAGCAAGCAGCTGATGGTAGTGTTGAGAAACACAAGGCAAGGTTTGTTGCCTGAGGTTTCTCAAAGGATGAGGGGATCGACTATGATGAGACCTTTGCTCTCGTAGCAAGGTACTCATCTATCAGATCGATGCTAGCTCTATCAGCTCAGATGGGTTGGAAGATCCATCAGATGGATGTGAAGATGGCGTTCCTCAATGGGAAGATTGAGGAAGAGGTACGCATTGAGCATCCCGAAGGATTTGAGACCTTTGATCATGAGTCGCATGTTTTCCAACTCAAGCAAGCACTGTATGGGTTGAAGCAAGCACCCCGTGCTTGGTATACCAGGATCAACAGCTATTTCGCCAGGTTGGGCTTCACCAAGAGTGAAGCAGATGCAAACCTATACCACATCATGGTAGATGGTAAGACCTTGATTCTTGTACTTTATGTCGATGATCTGATTTTGACAGGTGATGAGAAGCTGATATAGTCTTACAAGGAGGACCTTGCAAGAGAGTTCGAGATGAAGGACATGGGCCTCATGCACTACTTTCTAGGAATGGAAGTGTGGCAGAAAGATGGGGAAGTATTTGTGTCTCAAGGCAAGTATGCCAATGAGATACTCAGGCGCTTTCACATGGAGAAGTGCAAACCCATGCAGACTCCTCTAGCTGGGAACTGGAGGAAGGAGGATGCTACTTTAGGTTAGGTAGTAGCTACTACTATTTATCGATAATTGGTGGGTTCACTTATGTATTTGGTGAACACATGACCCGACTTATGCTTTGTGGTGAACCAACTAAGTCAAGCTATGGTTTAGCCTACCAAGCTATTTTGGAAGGAAGCAAAGCATGTGCTGAGATATCTCAGAGGCACTACACAGTACGGATTATGGTACAGACGGATAGAGGGAGTGAAGCTACAAGGCTTCACGGATGCAGATTGGGCTAGTAGTCCATCTGACAGGAAGAGCACTTCTGGGGGAATCTTCAACCTTGTTTCAACTGTAGTTTCTTGGTATAGCAGGAAACATAGATCAGTTGCACTTAGCTCAGCAGAGGTTGAATACATGGCTGCGAGTCAGGAAACATGTGAGGCCATTAGGATGCAGAAGATTCTAGTAGGATTGTTTGGTCATATGATGGATCCGACAGTGATATACTGTGATAATCAGAGTTGCATAAAAATCTCTGAGAATCCAGCGTTTCATGACAGGTCCAAGCATATAGATATCCATTACCATGATCTACTGGACTGTGTGGTCAAGAGGATCGTGATGTTGCAGTATGTTTCGACCGAGGAGTAGGATGCAGATATTTTGACAAAGGCATTGTCAAAATGCAAGTTCGAGTTCCATAGAGACAGGATAGGGGTTGCTGATAATCCCTTTCTTATTGAGAGGGAGTGTTGAAAAGTGCGCAATAAGAAATGCTAAAAATAAATTGCTAAAAATAGGACTGCTATAAATAGTTGGGCTATAAATAGCAGTTCAGCCATTGGAGGTCTTAGCTACAATGGGTGAAAAGTGAAAGTGCTAAGAATAGCATTTCAGGATCCCTTCTTATTTTAGTTAGTCCCTGGACTAAACATAGGAAGTAAAATTCGAATTTGATATGAACAACAATTTGAAAATTAATTAATTAATTCATCTTGAGTTAATTAGTTAAGGAAAATCAAACTTGAAGTCTATGTGAGCACATGCAACAGTTTCTCCATTAATTGAGGAATTTAACCTTTAGATAAAGAGATAAGGATGACTTGTAATATTGAGTTGTAATAAGTTGACTTAGTTTAACTTAGTCAAGTCCAGTTAGATTAATTTAATAGTTTGTTAAATTAATGAGAATTCAGTTAGTTAATGCTTACATGCATGTAACTACTGTAATTCAGATAACTGAGTACTCACTCATGGATAACTCATGCATTTCAGTTCAGTCAGAGACCCAATTGAGATCAAATGGAGGGACAATGTACTATCATTTGCTAGGATATTCCTTTGTGAATATTCCTTGCATGTAGAAGGAATATTATTCCTTATGGATTGTGCAGATGGACCTAAGGTTATAGTGAGTGTGATGAGGCCAATTCACACATGTGATATCATTGGACCCCAATCAAACTGCGCAAGGAAATAGGAGGCTTGGAGGGCTTGAGGAAGATATATTCTATGTCTATTGAGTCTGTGAGCTGTATTGTTTGAGTGCAAAGAGATCAAGATATCTTGAGAGTTGATTCTTTTTGTAATTTGAACAAGATTTCCACTTGTATTATAATACAGAGTTGAGGTTTTAGGCTGGTGCTTTCCCCAGTGATATATCTTCTATGTTATGATCGATTACTTCTCATTCTCATTTATATATGTTCATGCTTGATGTTGCTCATGTTTGATTAAGCTTCCGCTAAATTGCTTGTAGAATTAGATCAAGTGTTTTTCTTTAGTACATTGCATTACCAAGTGATCTACAATGGGAATTTCTACAGTTTATGTCATGGTTATTTCATATATTTACTTGTAACTGTTAAATGGATGGATGCAAGACATAATTGGTGATGTAGTATTTACATGGAGAAGGAGGTGATCCTTCTGGTTATGTTTCATAAGTTCTTTTAGTCATTTATGCTATGTCTGGTATCTTAGATCTACAGGTTGCATTGATGCCAAGTGTTTGACAGAATGTCAATCTCGGTTGGAGATGCTCAGCCCTAGTCCTGAGGATGATTTTTTATTGATCAACATAGTTATCATGTTTTTAATGAATTCTGGAAGTTGCAACAAGTTTTGGGTAGAGGCCAGGATTCTGGGCTATAAAAGTCGCTTAAATGCTAGGGTCACTGGCACAAAACTAGCAATTTTGGTCCATAGTCACTAAAAAGTAGGCATGTGAGAGTGAATTTGGGTTTTTGGTTTCTCCCTTGCCCATAACATGAGAGATACTATGGCCTAAGAGTTGTAGAATAGTAGTGGGACCCAAGGACATGTTGTATGATTGGCTAACTTGTCTCCTGAGGGTTTTGTTGATGATGTTGGATGATTGTATGTGATGTTCCATCGATTCCACTTCCTTAAGATGACATAGAGGTCGAATATGATCATAGTAGCATCTCTCCTCATGTTTACCCCAGTTGGCATGGTTACTTTGGGTAGACCTGGGAGGGGGTGCTACAATGAATGACACACATACAAATATTTTAACATAAAACTTAGACAAGAACTTGACCTAACTCGATCTAACCATGATAGTCATTCTGCCAAACACATTGATAAAATGAGATATACAAGTCATGAATGCATATCTAAACATAGAGATCTGGAACCTATCTAAATTTTACCAAGAAGGACTAATGCCCTTAGACAATATATGCATTAACATCCATTAGGTCATGCATTCATTAACCAGTCGTTTACAAGTAAAAATGTGTTAAGAGCCATAACTTAGATCTGTCATTAAACCATGTTTATAACCAACATATAACTAGATAAATAAAAATGATAGAACAACCATTAAAGACACATAATAACAAGTACATTTACTCATAAAATACAAGAGGAACTTAACTCTTATTATTATGTGCAAAATCCAACCAAGTCAGGGACTTCCACATACCACCCAACCATAGATTGGGTTGGACCAAATCTTTATTTCAGCCAATCACCCTTGTTCCATATTCCAAGCATGAATGTGGGATGTCATGGGATAAATCAATCCGTAAAAAACCAATGGAATCTATAGGTTAAACCACCTCCACTCTCACCTTATCGTGATCTCACCTAAACTAGTCCCGAGGTCACAAAACCAAACCGAGCTTGGATGCCTCAGTATTCCTTCACCATCCCTTGAGGAATTTTCTTATCTCCACCCACCTTTTGAGGGATTCCTAGATAAAACCATATCCACCCCCAACCCTTGTGATTTTCTTGAGACCATCTCACTTAGATCCAAAACCTTTTGACAATCCAAATCTCAACCAAGAATAAATCCCATCACACCATGGCGAAATGGCAAGGTAAGGATGAAATCACTATCAAAACTCGACAAAACCCATGCTAATGACAACAAATAAACCAAATACACACATGAAGATATCGTGCATGCTAAAACCAACTAGGAAATGATACATGCAACCTATTACCTATAAGTATTCCCGCTGAAGTTGCTTGATCCAAATTTTCCTTTCTTGATCCTTGTTTCCTTTTCTTTTATTGTCCTTCCTTTGCTTGTTTTCTTTCCTTCTCCTCTTTGTGCCATTATCCTCTCTGAAACTAATTCAAAAACTCAACTGACAAAAGGTTGTGAACTGATCCTCAAATTCCTTTTTATCATTGAGGCCTGTATTTTCTTCAATTTACATTACTTTCCTTCAATTTCCTCAACACATGCAACCTATGACCTTTCACTTTCCTTTTCTCCTATTTTCCTTTGTTTCATAAATAAAATTCCAATTAATTCCACTTGTATTTTCAAATCCTTTGCCAATGCCTTTGCCAATTTTCCTTAGCCATAATAAACAACAGGTGATGCCCACTTGGATGCTTTGCATAACATTTAGCTTGGAATACGTTTCCCATGACCTTGGTATTATTTTTCCTTTATTAACTTTATTACATGAACTTTTAACCCAATGTTGTTACAATGGGTATCCTCTTAGATTCACTTTTGGCTAAAGCACCATAGAGTCAACTAGGTATTCCTAAGCGTCTAGAGAGATAACTATGTCTTCTAGATTTTCCATTATTTACTTGGTTACAACATTTATGGATGACCACAAATTTATCTAAGTGTTGTGAATGAATTTGTTATTCATTTTAACACTAACATTTGAGCTTCCTTCATGTATTTTGCTACAAAGATTTTTCCTATCATAAAATATGCCAATCTTCCTATAACATGAATAATGTTTGAATCCTTCTTAGTTCCTTCTAATCATTTTAAAACAAAGTTCTCAAATGGATTTAGCATAAATGGGGAAATCCTTAATAACTTCAAACAAAGGGATATTAACGCACACATTTCTAAGCTCTCCTATAAAGTCAAATTTTGGTTTTAAAATATGTTTTTTCTATGCACAATATTTCTAGATATGGAGTTGGGAATGATTCTTTTGTTGGTGGTTGTTATAAGATTGGAGCCTATATTTCCAATGGTGAACTAATAGGTTCATGATATAGCTCAATATAACTTTCCTAATAACCTTGTTCTTGGACAATGGGGAGAATCTGATTATGTAGCACCTTTCCTAATCGTAATTGAATATCTCTAAAATTGATAAAAGAGGTGGAACATGTTGAAAAGGAAGAAACTTCCATGTTACAGGTGGGTTATATTGCCTTATTATCATTTGGGTTAGGTATTGGTTGGATAAGTAATTGTGATGGCCTTTGAGGAGGTCTGTTGAATGGAAATTACAATTTTGATGAACATTGAAATGTTGTATGGGGTTGAGGGAAATATTGTTGGTTTTGAGAATTTCAGTTTCTAGAGGATGCATGGCCTTGCCAACCCTATTGCCAAAATTGGTTTTTGGTGTCGCCAGGCCATTTTTTCCATGGAGTATACGGATACTATTTTTTTGGTGGATATTTATATGGGATGAAGTGTTGGTCTTGTGTCATATCGAGTGGTCAAGGTGGCCATGGCTTCTTTTGAGTTATGAAAAATATTTGTTTTTGTTTCTTTCCCAGTCTCTTCATATAAATCATTTAATCCTATCAAGGAAGGACATTCTTTAGTTGCATATGTATATTCTCAAATAACATGTCTCTATGTTATCCAGTAGATATTCTCATAGGGTATGTTTCTTCTTGCAATGAGAAAAAAATATGGCTAAAGCTAAATTTGCTTCCTCATTCTTCCCCTTATATTGCAGGATATCAAGTTGAGAGCTTATTGAACTAAGAATATTGATTTTAATATTGTCTAACAAATTCCATATCTTAGTTCTAGTGAATCCTCCCCCACTTATGGGTTTGATAACTCTTGAGACCAAGTCTCTAGAACCCCTCCTAGATTTTGAAGAAACTTATGAATATGACCTACATAACTCACATATTTCATCGTAGGTTAAGTGGGAGATGTTTCCAAATCCCATGAAATTTAATGCATCCATACAATCATCTCTAATCCCCTAAAGGAGAATGATATGTGGAGTTTTTCTTATGCATTTTGTTAAGTTATTTTCAAGTTGTAGTGAAATTTATCAATAAAATATTCCAAATTTTCCTTATCTCTACGTGTCATCTTAAATATTTCTACTCGAATTTCCCTTACCTTGAAATATTCTTATTTAAAATTCTTTGCCTCATTTATTCCCATGTTCTAGTATATTTCCCCCCACGACACATGAACCAATAGAGGGCTACGTATTTTAGGGTAGTTGGGAAGATTTAAGATTCTGAACATCTGTGGAGTAATCATAACTTTGACATAAGACATCAAATTCAAAAAGGAACATATATGGGTCTTCACTAGTCAAGCCTCACAAATTAGGAAGAGAAAATGTTGGAATATTCTTCATTTAGACCAATCTATTAGGGTCCTATATAGGTAATTTAAAGGTAACAAGTTCCCTTTGTCTTGGTCCCTCGACTTTCTCTCCCATTTTAGTGTTTAAGATTTCCTTGAAGTTTGACTTGATAGATTCAACTAAAGAGTTGGATCTACTTACAAGCTTTTAGCTTTCAAACCTAGGGGATTGTAAATTTGGAGTGCCAATTACTTTGTCATCTACCGATTCAATTTTAATAGGTTCACCTATAGTTTGGGATACTACTTGTTTCTTTGGGTTCGTGGGTAGGATTCTCAAAACCTGCTTTCCTCCTACCTCTACTTGTACCTTCTTTCATCGGGTTCCTGGACCCTCTCTACCTCCTCATGTGTTATGATGATTGACTCACACTACAAAGTTCAAGTATTTCTCTACTTTATGGATCTAATTCATGTCCTAATGTAGGTGTTGATGGTGCTGGACCCACCAACATGTCAAGGGGATCTCGCTGGTAAGAAGTGTCAATTCGACCTCAGACCGTTTGGTTTAGGAGTCCTAGTAGTGGGTCATATGGTAATGCCTTGACTACAATTTCGTACAGAAGCAAGTAAGATGATTCGATTCGTAGCAAGGGTGTTACAACTACAGTAAGTCAAAGAAGGTGCATGAGAGGTTCTAACACATGTAGGTTGATATGAGTGCACCCCTTGGCAACCTATAATAGTACTTGGATGGAAAGGGAACACACGAGTGAAGATACATCACAAGATGGAAAGACAGTTAGCTAACAATCCAAAGTGATGGTTAAACCAATCAACACATTTCAGTAAGATTCATACATACTTACACAAAATAGTCCATACATGCATGTGTAAGCAAACATATGCATATACCATTTAGAGTAAAAAAGATAGTTGGAATACAATATGACATATGCATGAAACGTGATAGCTCTTATTATATAAAGAAGTGTAAGTTCTAGTCATACAATACACCCATGACCAACCACTAGTCCCAATATTGGAACATTACAACCACATCCACCTGCTCCTCCAAAGAGATGTACTAGCTCCGTGTAGTGGAGAAGCCAAGGTGCGTTACAATATTGTCCAAGCTCTCTCCAACCTAGTCTTATCGGAAGCTTGGTTGACCAAAAGCCTTTACAATGAGATATGAGGGACTATTTATAGCAAAGGGTGGGTTGACCCTTGACATTCCCCTTTGTGACAATTCAACTACCCTCATGACTCTTCACCTACTCTATGACTGTTACATCCAACTATTGACACTTGACTTACACTTGACATAACTTTACATTACAATGCACATGTACCCATGTGAAACAAAATGGCTTGAGCAAGCCCTGCTAGACATCACTCTGACTTAGACAACCATGGAAGTCCAACACCTTAACATCCTCATGTTGATCAATAGTAACATATTGATTCCAAGATTGGTAGTCCTTGATCGTGTTCATGTGCTCCACGGTGACATCCGTCTGACACCTGACTCTTCCCTCCATAGAATCCGAGTACACTCCTCGGGCTCCTTTGTCCAACTTGTCTAAAAGCATGTGCATCATTTTCTTCAATGTGGCTGGATCATCAACATACTTGTGCATGATATCTGCAAGCTCATAAAGATACATGTTCTTCTAGCACATCGTTGTTGCCATCGTTGAGATGGACGATTGCCTTGTGCATGGTACCAAACTTGGAGTACAATGCTTGCATAACTGTTTCAATGGAAAATACTTCATCTAGTATTGCCTTCTTTAGTTCAGCTCAGGCAAACATTGTCACCAAGTCTCCTCCTTGCTTGGTCATTTGTAGTTCCTTTTACTGTTCTGATAAATCAACTACTTGTATGGGCACTACTTCGTTTGTTTTCACATGTTGCGCCCCTTGTTGTATCTACTGCTCTATGCTTCCCTCTCCTATTTGTGCATCTCTTGTTTTTTTCGGAGTTTCTCCCTCAGCTCATGCAACTCCTTATCTGCTTCTTCCATTATTCTCCTATCCCTCTGCCTTTGTGCGATTTGCATGTTGTGCTGGTGTCTCTTTGCCTATATAGCCATAGCTACTTTCTCTACAAATGGATCTGCTCGAAACTTGCAACTTTGCTCCTCCTCCATGTGATCGACAATCTTCCTCTTACCTTTGTCGAGCACTGGTATGCTTGCCTTTGCTGCCACTGCTGCTACTGCTGTTGTTGGTGCTCTCTGTGACACTGCTTCATGTTGCTTCGCTAACCACTCCACAGTGAATTCGACCTGTTCATTGGGTCTAGAGAAACTATAGCAATATCTCCATGGGTCCTCCTCAGCCCAATGAAATTCCTCGTGGATCGAGCTGAAATGAACTCTTGTGCAATGATCTTTAACATTGTAATGTGGGTCATACAGATTGTAACTTTGAAGGTCGACTGGGTACTTCTTCATCTATTTTGCTTCGACATCCACTTTTTTGATACTCTAGATCTCGTATAACCCAATCCACAACAAAAGAGTGGGCCAAGGTGCCTTCTTCTTCCTGTGCAATCTAGCTATCAATCCTGCCAAGATGTGATATGCTACATCCTGCATGACAAGTACGTCCAAGGGAAAATTCAGTAGAACATTTGGAGGCTTCTCCACACTAAACATTTGGATGAAGGTGTCAGATGG
>APFE030928575.1:0-10725 GCA_000404065.3 Pinus taeda | reverse complement strand
TTGTCACTATGCTGGAAGACAAAGGCTATGATGTAGTATTTAGTAAAGGAAAGGCATTCCTGAGGCATATTGGCACTAGACAGACCAAGAGGATTGGGATTCGAGTTAATAATCTCTACAAGCTAGAGGTAGAAGACTATGCTGCATTGAGTTCCAAAGCAGAGTTGGTGCAGAGCCAAGATGCTGGTGGGCTATGGCATAGAATATTGGGCCACTTGCACCATGGGGCCTTGAAGATCATGCAGTAGATTTCTACTGGACTTCCCAAGGGAAAACTGGAGCAAATGGATACATGCAAAGGTTGTACCTTGGGTAAGTATGCGAAGTATTCCTTTCAGAATCGAGATAGTAGAGCTAGATAAATCTTGGAACGAGTTCATATAGATGTGTGTGGACCATTCTCTACAGCCTCCACTGCTAAACAAAGGTACTATGTTATTTTTATTGCTGATTTTTCTTGTAGATGTTGGATCTACTTTATGCAAAAGAAGGATCAAACCTTCTCAAGGTTTTGTGAGTTCAAATCCTTGGTAGAGAAAGAATCTAGAAAGAAAATAAGGTCCTTGTGATGCGACAATGGTGGAGAGTATGTCTCCCAATAGTTTAAGGACTTCTATGTAGTAGAGGGAATTAAATAGGAGTTGATGACACCCCATAACCCATAGCAGAATGGGGTGGCTAAAAGGAAGAACAGATCGATTGTGGGAGCAAGTTGAGCGATATTGCATGACCAAAGGCTACCACTTTATTTGTGGGATGAGGAATGCAATACAACAGTATACTTGTAGAATCGAAGCCTGCATCGTATACTGGGAATGAAGACACCAATGGAGGCCTTTTCCGGGAAGAGACCAGATGCGAGTCACTTTAGGATCTTTAGATCATCAGTTTATTTCTATGTGACCAAAGATGCCCGGAAGAAGCTAGATCCAACAGCTGAGTTGGGGATACTTGTGGGGTACACTGATAAAGCCCAAAACTATCGAGTGTTCTTGCCTACCAGTCAGAGGATAGTGGCATGCAGAGATCTGAAGTACGACAAGCAAAAATCCATGTGAGTATCACTTGAGAGGGAGCTCAAGTTGCATGCAAAGGAGGAACTTTTAGTTCTTAAGGAGGAGGAGCCTCAAACTGATGAGGAGCAGCTGCATGCAAAGGATCCGAGAGTGGAGACATCCACTCATGCAGAGTCTTCCAAAGATGGGCTAAAATGCTCATGGGAAGCTAATAGGTTGATGCTGGATGTGAGAGAGAATGTGGGACAACCATCTTCTCAGTGTAGACAGAGGAGGTCACCCGAGTGGTACATTGGTTACATGGCCCTGGTTGGGGAGTGTATAGAGACTGAACCTTCTTCATTCGAGGAAGAAGTGCAACAACCAGTCTGGGTTGATGCAATGGTGGAGTAGTATGACTCCATCATTCAGAACTATGTTTGGGATGTTGTCCCAAAACCAGAGGACAAGTCAGTGGTAATTTCTTGATGGATTTACAAGGTAAAGAAAGTAGCTGATGGCAATGTTGAGAAACATAAGGCAAGGTTTGTTGCCCGTGGTTTCTCGCAGGTCAAGGGGATTGACTATGATGAGACTTTTTCTACTGTAGCAAGGTACTCATCTATCAAATTGATGTTGGCACTATCAGCTGAGATGGACTGGAAGATCCATCAGATGGATGTGAAGAGTGCATTCCTCAATGGAAATATTGAGGAAGAGGTGTACATTGAGTAGCTAGAAGGTTTTGAGACCTTCAATCGTGAGTCACATGTGTGCCAACTCAAGAGGGCTTTGTACAGGCTGAAGAAAGCACCTCGTGCTTGGTAGACTAGGATCGACAGCTATTTCATTGTGTTGGGCTTCACTAAGAGTGAAGCAGATGCGAACCCTTACCACATCATGGTAGAAGTTAAGCCATTGATCATTGTTTTTTATGTTTATGATCTGATATTAACAAGTGATGATCAATTGATCAAGTCTTGCAAGGAGGACCTTGCAAGAGAGTTCACGATGAAAGACATGGGTCTTATGCACTACTCTCTAGGCATGGAAGTGTGGCAGAAGGATGGGGAATTGTTTGTGTCTCAAGGCAAGTATGCCAATGAGATCCTTAGGCGATTCCACATGGAGAAGTATAAGCCCATGCAGACTCCTCTAGCTTGTAACTAGAGGAAGGAGGATGCTACTTCAGGTGAGGTAGTAGCTTCTACTGTTTATTGGCATCTCGTGGGTTCATTGATATATCTAGTGAACACACAACCATATTTGTGCTTTGCGTTGAACTAGCTGAGTCAAGCTATGGTTTAGCCTACCAAGCTGTTTTGGGAGGCAGTGAAGCATGTGCTGAGATACCTTAAAGGCACATCTCAGTATGAATCATGGTACAAACGGACAATGGGAGTGAAGCTTCAGGGCTTCACAAATGCAGATTGGGCAGGGAGTCCATTAGACCAGAAGAGCACTTTAGGAGGAATCTTCAACCTTGGTTCAGCTGCAGTTTCTTGGTACAGTAGGAAAGAGAGGTCAATTGCACTTAGCTCAGCAGAGGCTGAATACATGGCTGCCAGTCAAGCAGCATGTGAGGCCATTTGGATGTGGAAGATTCTAGTTGGATTGTTTGGTCAGAAGATGGATCCAACTATGATCTATTGCGATAATCAGAGTTGTATCAAACTCTCTGAGAATCCAGTATTTCATGATAGGTCCAAGCACATTGATATCTGGTATCATCATCTTCGAGATTATGTGGTGAAGAGGATCATGTTGTTGTTGTATGTTTCAACCGAGGAACAGGATGCAAATATTTTGACTACGACATTGTCAAAATGCAAGTTCGAGTTCCACAGAGACGGGATTGGGGTGACAGATAATCCCTTTCTTGTTGAGAGGGAGTGTTGAAAATAGCAACAATAATTCTAAAACTAGAAGTGATAAAAATAGCACTACTATAAATGGCATTTTGGGATACATTCCAATTTTAGTTAGTCCCTGAACTAAAATTGAGAATTAAAATTTGAATTTGATCTTAGCAACTATTTATAAATAATTAATTCATTCATCTTGAGTTAATTAGTTGTAGAAAATCAAACATGAAGTCTATGTGAAGACATGCAACAGTTTCCCCTTTGATTGAGGAAGTTATCCCTTGATTAAGGAGATCAGGATGATTTGTACTTTGAGTTGTAATTAGTTAGCTCAGTTAACTGAGTTAAGTCTAGTTAGATAGTTCAAACAGTTTGTTGAACTGATTGTGAGTTTAGTTAGTTAATGCATGCATGCATGTAACTACTGCACTTTAGATAATTGAATATTCTCTCATAAATAACTCATGCATGTCAGTTCCGTCAGAGACCCAGTTGTGATCAGATGATGGGACTTAGTACTATCAGTTGCACGAATATTCCATTGAGGATATCTCTTGCATGTAGAAGGAATTCATTCCTTGGAGATTGTGCAGTTACTTCTGAGTTTGGTGAGTTGTGTGAGAGGTCAGTTCACACAGGTGGCAGCTAGAGGACCCAGGAGAAACTGCGCAAGGAAATAGGGGGTTTGGAGGACTGAGGGAAGGCATATGTTGTGTCTATTCAGTCTATGAGCAACATTGAGGGATTATACTGAGAGTTGGATACCTTGTGAGCTAAAGATTTGTGTAATCTGGACATATTTCCACTTGTATGATAATACAGAGATCAGGGTTTTTAGCTAAGGTTTTCCCCAGAGTAATCTTCTGTGTTCATGTGTGATTTATTTATCATTCTCTGTTATGTGTGTTCTATTTGATCTTGCTAAAAATCGATTAAGCTTCTGCAAGTTTGTTTGTAGAAGTAGATCAAGTAAATTTGCTTTATTATATTGCATTATCAGGTGATCTACAGTGGGAAATTCTACATAAGTGATGGGAAATGTTACAATGAGGACCCACATATATACCTAAGTAGGTGTCCTTTCATGACTGGGCATGTCTTTTAGACATTTCTTTTCACTTAACTAATGACTTCTTAGCATAATCATTACTTGATTAATTAGTATTTATATTATTTATATTTATTTATTTTGTTATGAATTATATTCATAACATAGCCCCTTCCTTCAGAAGCTTTGTCCTCAAAGCTTATTGTCGGCAGTTAACTTTGCGGTTTTCGTTTCGACACATGGAAAGTCATTGTCACAGGTGGCTCAACGTCTATAATTCGCTAGTAACTCTATTTTGAGTCCAGGGTTGTCTTCCTTTTTTTCAAATTAATTTAATTTTAATTATATAATCGAACTATTATGAAACTATATAGTATTATATATAGTTTTTATGTATAATCCACGAATGTCACACCCGACTGTCACGTTATTTGATGGGGAGTCATGCCTGACTGTCATGTTGTTTGACAGAGAGTCACGTTCTTCTTCAACATTCTATAAATTCTTAGCATTCCTTGCATTCTCATTTGACAGAGCTGACTCTTTATCTTGCCTTTAATGCATCACTCTTTTGACATTTAGCATCAAGATTGTGTTACTTCGAGAAGATTTTGTATTTAATATAGTGTTGGCTTCATCTTCACGTTCATTTTTTGAGGGAATCGATCCTTTTCCATCTTAGAGTCACAATCAAGTACTGGTTTTTTCTTTCATTTTTATTCTCTATGGAATTGTGATTATTACAACCATCATATGTAGTGTGAGTGTTGCAACTACTTGCAGGTAAATTGGAATTTTTATATGATTGTAATGTGGTCATTTCAAATTGATTAGAATAAGTTGCACCCCTTCTCCTTCACTTTCAACATCAACTTCATCTGGATCATCATCTTGATCTTTTTTTGTTTCTTCGTTATCGCTGGTTTCTTCCTTATTATCGATTTCCTTTGGACAAGCTTTAACTTCTGCAAATGATTTTTCTAAACACTGAAATGCTTGAATTTTACTAAATTGTTCAACACATTTAGGACATGAATGTAATGGCACATTATGCGGTGAACAACGTTCAAACACCCGCATGATTATATTGTGTGCCATGGCTCTGATACCACTGAAGCATAAAAAACTGATAGCTTGTAGACTTGAATGTAAAAATACGCAAGAGGTATTTCATAATAATAATTTAATATATATATATATATATAAATGTATAAGTGATGACAAATGTTACAATTAGGACCCACATATATACCTAAGCAAGTTTCCTTTAGTGACTGGGCATGTCTTTTATGCATGCCTTTTCACTTAACTAATGACTTCTTAACATAATCATTACTTGATTACTTAGTATTTATATTATTTATATTTATTTATTTTGTTATGAATTATATTCATAACACTACATTTGGACAACAACTTGAAATATGTCTTCACAACAATCTCCATTGGTGACCATGCCCACCCCAAACCCGGGAACTCCTATTGGGCACAAACTACATATAAGATGTAGGCGGACATTTAAATCTTTGCATGCATATCTCCAGGTGACTGTCGAGCCTTTGTTACTTGTTCCTTCAACTGATGAGCCAACACGTCGGACCAGTTACATGGTTTTCCTTCTCTAGCCACTAGGTCTAGTGCGATCACCCAACTCTGTGGAAAGGTTTTCGTGCTTTCTTGGTCATATAGTTGACTAAAATATGACCAAGTATTGGTACGCCTTCCTCAGTATATTTGTCTTGTAGATCTGGTTGGGTGTCAACCTAAATCGAGCCAAATCATTTACCCAGTTCTTCAAAATATATCTGGAGTGAGCACTGTTGTTGGGTAAGCTGAATGGATTCTTCATGACAGTCACAGGCTCTGACATCTAATACATCTCATCATAATCTCGTGCCCAGAAGGTTGCAATATTCATCCCACTGACACTACTCAAGGTCATCATCTCAAGATTAGTGTGAGAGACGATTCAGTGTATCATGCTCGCACCTGGGAAGCGGGGTATCTGCATGCAATCCGATACAAGCCAAACTTGTGAATGTTCACGTACACATGACAGTCTTTGAGTCCTTCCTCAAAAGTGCCTACAAATGTTTCATTGACCTCTTTCCTTGATGTCCTTGTCTAGATACAACTTTGTATCTTCATAGATCGGTAAACTAGAGGACACTTGCTCAACTGCTACTCCAACTGCATTTCCATCAGTGTCCTGTGATCCTGATCTCTTGGAGGCCATTGATCTGGTACTGCTAAGAAATAAATGAACACCTAAAAGATATGGAGACAAGAAACATTCATGGTGAGAAATATGTTAGCGAAAACCAAAGAAAATTTGGGGAATGACACAGCACATACCTGGGAGACTGATGGGCAAGATTGCGTTATTTATGTTGGGAGGCTGGGTGACTGGCTGCCACAACTATGCAAAAGACATTCTAGGCTATCTGGGAGGTAATAATGACTATTGGATTTGCGCAATGCGCAATCCAAATTGGTTTTTGGCTGATGGGATTAAGCAATGCGAAATTCCAGCTGGGAGTTGCTACATGCTGAGGGATTGCATTATGCAATTTTCTGGGCCAGCAATCACTATCCCTCAAAAATGTGCAAAACATTGCTGGTGGATAGTGCTAGGTAGAAATAAGCATTTCTGGAGAGGGAGGCAGAGTCTTCCTTCCCCAAATTGTGCAATGTTGTCTCAGTGAAGGCAGAATCTGGGCCAAGGTTGGCTCGTCTTGCCGATATGCAACTAAAATCAAATAAGATAGTGAATGCATGGTGACACTAATTGAAAGTATAAGTGATTGACAGTGCATGAAAACATGAATCAAATATTCAATAAACAGATCAATGTGCATGTGGCTGAAGATAGTCGTCGAATCAACGACCATTCGTGGAAAATAGTTTCATGCATGTGACAGAAGTGAGATAGCAACGAAAACTAAAACAGAGCTAGGACAAGCTAGTGTACATGTAAAAAACATCAAGCATTCAAATAAATCAAGAAACCAACACTCTCATAAGTGAATACACAAAAAGTGACAAAAAAGATGAAAAAGAAAAGTTGATGCCACTTACCTATGAATAGATGAGCCGAATGTGTCGAAGAGTCATGGATGTGTTGTGGGATGTTAGAGCTCCAGGATTGATGTGAAAGAATGAGCTTTGATGCATCGAATAAATAGTTTTTGAGTTCATGATGTGCATGCCACAAATCTAGGAAAAAGCGACACTTGGAGGAAAGTTTTTTAAACAACTTTGCATGTAACCTCTAGCTCCTAAAAATAGCTCCCTAAATCATGGGATGCCTTTGCATGTTGAATTTTTCTATTCTGGGAAAAAGAAAGCCATGCATGCAAGTCAAGTTTCCTTGGTCCTGGGTGGAACTAGTCAACCAAACTGCTCATGCATGCAGCTATTCAACTGCTTAAAGGACATGTGCATTTCTGGCTGGAAGATGGGTTCGATGCCCCAGATATTTGTGCAATTTATGGGCAGAGAAGCTGACTGTTGCCTAGATTTGCGCAAATTCTAGGTTGAGCAGCCCTACTGGGGAAAATTACGCAATTTTCACTATTAGTGTTGATTGGCATAATTGCACAATTCTAGAGCCCATCAAGTTTCCAAACAAGATTGCACAATTTATGGAGGGAAGGATGGTTTCCCTCCATAAATGTGAAATTTCTTTGGGGAGTTTCTTAGCCTGCAACTGGATCAAATCTGGGTGAACAACCTGTGAGGGGAATGCATCAAGTTGTGATCAACATGCTACCTTTGTGCAAGAAAAACACTAAAGCTTGTGTACTTGATGAAGCAAGACAAGGTGTTGTGAAAGGTTGGTAGGGAGGCTTTAAAATGAAGCTAAGGAAAAATTTTGGAGGGTGGTTGTAGCTGCTACAACACTTGGCGACACACTGGTAGAAATCCAACTCTCTAAGTGGACCTTGTTCGTGAAAAGAAAGTCTAACACCTCCAGAAGTATTGTTCAGTTCTCAACTCATCTTAGTTTCACACTAGCTTGATTGTAAGATGTAGCATCTACCAAAATATTGGTCGATTGACACACATTCCAAGACAAGGTAACACAGTTGTTTCGATTGGGGTTGAGGGGTATATTAATGCACAAGCAGTATAGTTGCCAGAGTCTTAGTTTCATCTCTAGTGTTGCTTCACTGCCAACAGGCCTAGACAGTACCTTAATGGAGTCACATATGAACACAAGCATGGATCTGCTACTAGCGAGCCTGGTCAGTACCCCGGCGGAATTACTTCCATCACCTCCTTGTGTGGGAAGCCTTTCTCTTCTTTCACCTTATTAATTTTCATTTTTCATTTTGAATTTTTTCACTTTCCACTTTTTTTTTTTTTTTTCAACTGTGCATAACACTCATTCATTTCAAAGGCGGAAGAGGGATCCCGACTTATTGAGAGCAGAAAAGGTTGTTCCAGTAGAGAAGTAGTTTATTATACCTTTGACATGCCTGTAATGGTTCCCCCCCTCACCTCTACTTGACTGAGCTGACAAGGGTTAAACCAAAAACAACCTACTATAGAAGGTGACACTAGTTAGCACGTAAGCATTGTGTTTTCACTAAGGTTCACTTCGAACAATATGTATTTTCCTTCGACATATCACAGAATAAAATTTACAAGTTCTTCATATAGAGGCAAGATGATAGACAACCAAGTAGTGATAGTTGTACAGGACCTCTTGTATTTTACCCATCTTGTTTCAAGAGTCATACATGGTTTCATGCGAAACTAACCTATGAACGAAACAAGCAAACTAAAAACCAACAAAGAAAAGAAAGAGTAGAAGAAAAAGTGAAAGAAAATCAAGTAAGAAAACAAGCAGGAAAACAAACAAACAAACAAAGCATGTAAGCATGCAAGCAAACTAACTGAAAGCAAACACTACTCCTACTCCTACATTAACGATGCATGGACCTGATCACGTGAAGTGATATTTCCAATGAAGCCATCAGCGCATTGTTTGACCCTTGTTGGTGAAGCCTTGGTCTGCGAGCAACTAAGTTATACGAACCATCAAGCAAGAAAGATATAACAATGGAGACAACCACACTTTGTGTTTCAAAGTTCCCACATGACATAAGTGAGTACAAGTGCATGATGAGCAATCTGTGGACTTATCATAGTGTTGTGTGACACTACGTGCAACTTTGAAGCATAAACACACTATTGACCGTGACATGCAAGAAAACAAAATAAATAAAGATACTTGCATTGCAAATGAGTGCTTTCAATGTAAGATTCCTTCAATGCGTGAGCGATGGGATCGTGTAGTTCGAGTGGAGGAATTATGATCTGTGCGTGAGATTGATCTTTAATGCATACAGATGAGTGATGAGGAGCCTTGGGTGATTGAATAGTTTCATGATCAAAAGTGAGACTAACCCCAAGAGAGGGAGGGCACAACATAACCATAAGCTTAGGTTGAAGTTCCTCGACAGTCTTGGGTGTTTCAAGTTCATCATCAAATAGATAATCATAAACTGGTGGCTTCGAAAGATCAACTATGATAGGGTCATGATCGTGATCAAATATGGGATTAAATGGATCACGACCACAACAATCAGAAAAATAAGAGATTTCATCAGTGTCCTCATGATCAGATGAACCAAAGAGAGGGGTAGATGAAAAGAAAACAAACTCATCCTGTGTTTTCGGAAAAGATAGATGAAAGATGAAGTGGATGTTCAATGAATAACTTATCCTCTCCATTGTCTAATGATGGACCAACATCCGATGAGTCCTATGAGAGATCAACGATGGGTGCATCCTGTTAGTGTCAGTCTTTCCAGCCTTCCTCCAGTGATCAAACATGCTCTTACAAAGTTATTTTGAAGTGTCAAGGTCAAATTTTGTCATTTCAAAGAGTTTTCAAGCAAAATTTGGTCACTAGGCATTAGGTCTAGGGTTTGTTTTCACTCCTTCTAGGGTTTGCCCAAATGTCAGTCCATGTCATCATTCAGCTGAGTCTATCATCATTAATAGGGTTGTCTTTATCATGACAGTGTCTAATGATTCATTTTACATCTTGTTCATGCTTCAGTTGTGCCTAGGCAAGCTCATTTCCCTCTCCTAGGGTTTTGAAGGCAATTTCTCTTGGGCGGCCAAATCATCAGCAAAACTCATATCCTTATGTTCATACACCTTCCCCTATCCTTCATGTACCTTATCAAACACTTCCCATCCCTTAGATCCGCCAAATCCCTCATTTTTGCACAAACCCTAGTTTCTAGCTACAACCTGGCAATTTTCTAGGTTTGGCCTGTGATTTGCCCTTTTGGACCCCTTCCCCTCACTCAATCTCTGAGATTCCACTTTCCCCTGCTTCCTAACATCCCTCCCACTCCCAAAAATTTCCCCAAGAATTTATAGAAGCCCCCTATCCCCTTCATCTCGCTTCATTTCGACAGAATTCCTTGTTTCACACATCGGGACAAGTCGCACTCAAATGATGCTTCAAAGCAATAAAAGATGAATTTTGGGAAACTGAGAGAGGTTTTTGTCCAAAACCTGCCAAATTCAGAAATTCCGGTTGGGTTGGAAAGTAGACTTCCAGACCTTTCCAATGAGCTATCCTGCATCTGATTTGGACTCCGGGAAGGCCTTCAAACAACGCTGCCAAAAGGTGCGACCGGTAGAGCCAGAGGTGCGACCGGTAGAGCAAAATTTGCCTGTTTTTGACCAGTTCGGCCAGTTGAGCACAGTTTTCACTTGGATTGACCATTTGGGCATGTAATTGATGGATTTTTGTGTAAATTTCATGGCATTAGATACTTTTACTCTTCTT